>CAUYON010010432.1:0-16492 GCA_963573935.1 Arctocebus calabarensis | reverse complement strand
CCTACTAGTTCTAATAACAAAACTATGTAAAATAAACATGGTACAGACCCAACAGAAGAACTCTGGCAACACAAATAACCAGAGTAGATCACCCCCACCCCAAGAAATGACAAATGAGATACAACTGAAGATGCCATGCATCGACAAAGGGCAGCAATGTCAGAATTTCAATTAAGAATATGGATGACAAATAAGATAAATAGAATTGAAGAAAAGATAGAAATTGAATTCCAAAGATTGTCTCAAGAAATTAATGAATTCATAAAGTCACCAAAGATATGAACATAATGAGAAAAGAGTTAGCAGAGCTCATGGAAACAAAAAAGTTAGTTGAGGAACTCCAAAATACAGTAGAATCCCTCAGTAATAGAGTTGACCAGACAGAAGAAAAGATCTCTTAAACTGAAGACAAAGATTTTGAACATTCCAAAACACTCAAAGAGGCAGACAAATGGAGAGCAAAAACTGATCATTCCCTAAGAGAGTTGTGGGATCAATCCAAAAGATCAAACATTCATCTTATAGGAATTTCCAAAGAAGAAGAGGATGGTTCTAAAGGTACAGATACTCTACTCCAAGAGACTCTAGAGGAGAATTTCCCAAGCATTGCAAGAGGTACAGATCTTCAGTAGTAGATAGTTTCAGAGCCCCAGCATGACTCAATCCAAATAAAGCACCTCCTAGACATGTTGTGATTAACTATGCAGTTAACTTAACTGCACTTTAACTTAACTTTAAAGTTAAGACAAAGGAGAAAATTCTGTAAGCAGTCAGACATAAGAAAAGCATCATCTTCAAAGGGAGAAATACCAAAATGACTGCAGATCTCTCATCCAAAACATTTCAACCCAGAAAAGGATGGCCATCAATATTCAATCTCCTAAAACAAAACAACTTCCAGCCCAGGATACTGTATCCAGATAAACTGAGTTTCATTTGTGATGGAGAAATCAAATACTTTAATGACATAGACATGTTCAAGAAAACTGCGATAACTAAACCAGCTTTCCAGGATATTCTCAGACCAGTCCTCCACAATGACGAGCATAATGCTTTACTTTCAAAGGAAACTCACCCAGAAATTTTTGAACAAAACCCAACTTCCACAGTGGTGAAAGGATTCAAAATGACCACTTGACATCTGAATATCATGACACCCCAAACACAACCAGGCTTATCAATTCTCTCAATTAATGTGAATGATTTAAATTGTCCTCTAAAGAGGCACAGGCTGGCTGACTGGATACCTAAACTCAGACTGGATATCTGTTGTATACAAGAATCTCATCTTACCTTAAAAGAAAAAAATAGACCCAGGGTGAAGGGATGGACTTCAATAATACAAACAAATGGAAACCAGAAAAAAGCAGGGGTTGCAATTTTAGCTGCAGATACCATTGGCTTTAAACCAACAAAGATAAAAAAAGATAAGGATGGTCACTACATATTTGTCAAGGGAAATACCCAAAATGAAGAGATTTTGATAATTAACATTTATGCACCCTACCATAATTCTCCTCAATCTATAAAGCAAACCCTAATGGATATAAACAACTTGATATCTTCCTGCACTATAATAGTTGGAGATTTTAACATCCCTTTGACAGTTTTCGATAGATCCTCCAAGAAGAAACTAAACAAAGAAACATTAGACTTAAACCTGAATCTAGAACAAATGGACTTTACAGACCTCTAAAAAACATTTCATCCTAATAAAACTGAATATACATTCTTCTCATCAGCCCAAGGATCATCCTCCAAAATAGAACATATCCTAGGACACAAGTCTTTCCTCAGAAAATTTAAATAAATAGAAATTATCCCTTGTGTCTTCTCAGACCACCATGGTATAAAAGTAGAACTCAACAGCAACAGGAATCTTCATACTCAAACAATGTCATGGAAACCAAATAATCTTAGGTTGAATGATAGCTGAGTCAAAGATGAGATTAAGAAGGAAATCACCAAATTTTTGGAACAAATGATAATGAAGGCACAAATTATCAAAACCTCTGGGATACTACAAAGGCAGTCCTAAAAGGAAAATTTATAGCATTGGAAGCCTTCATTAAGAAAATAGAAAGAGAAGAAGCCAACAACTTAAGGGATCATCTCAAGCAAGTGGAAAAGGGAGAACAATCCAACCCCAAACCCAGGAGAAGAAAAGAAATAACCAAAATTAGGGCAGAATTAAATGAAATTAAAGCAAAAGAATCATTCAGAAGATCAATGAAACAAAAAGTTGGGTTTTTTGAAAAGATTATCAAAATTGATAAAACTTTGTCCAGTTTAACTAGATACAGAAAAGTAAAATCCCTAATATCATCTCTCAGAAACAATAAAGGAGAGGTAACAACAGACACCTCAGACATTAAAAAAAAAAAAATCCTCAATGATTACTACAAAAATCTCTATTCCCAGAAATATGAAAATCTGATGGAAATGGACCAATACCTGGAAGCATGTCACCTTTCTAGACTCAACCAGAAAGTATTAGAAATCTTGAATAGAGCTATATCAAACACCAAAATAACATCAACAATATGAAATATCCCAAAAAAGAAAAGTCTGGCGCCAGATGGCTTCACATTCAAGTTCTATCAAACCTTTCAAGAGGAACTAGTACCTATATATTATACAACCTTTTCCAAAGCATAGAAAAATATGGAATACATTCTATGAAGCAAATATCATCCTGATCCCCAAACCAGGAAAGGATCCAACAACAAAAGAAAATTATAGACCAATCTCATTAATGAAATATCTATGCAAAAATATTCAATAAGATCTTAGCAAACAAAATTCAACAAAACATAAAAAAAATTAAATACACCATGATCAAGTTGGTTTTATTCCAGGATTGCAGAGTTGGTCCAACATATGCAAATCTATAAATATAATACATTGCATCAATAAAATAAAAAACAAAGACCATATGATTCTCTCAATTGATGCAGAAAAAGCCTTTGATAATATCCAGCATCCTTTCATGATCAGAACACTTAAGACAATTGGCATAGAAGGGACATTTATTAAACTGATCGAGGCCATCTACAGCAAACCAACAGACAATATCATATTGAATGGGGTAAAATTGAAAACATTTCCATTCAGTTCAGAAACCAGGCAAGGTTGCCCACTGTCTCCACTGCTATTCAACATAGTAATGGAAGTCTTAGCCATAGCAATCAGGCAAGAGAAGGGGATCAAGGGTATCCAAATAGGGTCAGAGGAGATCAAACTCTGACTCTTTGCTGATGATATGATTCTATACCTGGAAAATCCCAGGGACTCAACTTCAAAACTCTTAGAAATGATCAAGGAATACATCAGTATCTCAGGATATAAAATCAATACTTACAAATCAGAAGCTTTTATATATGCCAACAATAGTCAAGCTGAATATATACTCAAGGACACTATTCCTTGTACAGTAGTGCTAAAGAAGATGAAATATTTGGGAATTTACCTAGCAAAGGATGTGAAAGATCTCTATTAAAGAGAATTATGAAACGCTGAGAAAATAGATAGCTGAAGTTGTTAAAAAATGGAAAAATATACCATGCTCTTGGCTGGAAAGAATCAACATTCTTAAAATATCCATACTACTCAAAGCAATCCACAGATTTAATGCAATCCCTATTAAAGCACCACTGTTGTACTTTAAAGAACTTGAAAAAATAGCATTATATTTTATATAGAATCAGAATAAAACCTTGAATAGCAAATAAATAACTCAGAAATAAGAACAAATCAGGAGGTATCACATTTTCTGACTTCAGGCTATACTATAAATCTATAGGGATCAAAACAGCATGGTACTGGCGCAAAAACAGAGCAGTAGATTTTTCAACAGAATAGAGAACCAAGAGATGAACTCAGCTATTTATCATCATTTGATCTTTGACAAGTCTATCAAAAATGTTCAGTGGAGGAAAGACATCCTATTTAACAAATGGTGCTGGGTGAATTGGCTGGTGACCTGTAGAAGACTGAAACTGGACCTCCACCTTTCACCATTAACAAAAATTGATTCTCACTGAATAAAAGTTTTAAATTTAAGACATGAAACTTTTAAAAATACTAGGAGAGAGTACAGGGAAAACACTTGAAGAAATCATATCTTATGAGGAGGACCCCCCCTGGACAATTGAAGCAACACCAAAAATACATTATTGAGAATGTTTTTGCAGGTTATGCTTCCAACAAAGGTCTGATAACTAGAATCTACAGAGAACTCAAACTAATCAATAAGAAAAGAACAAATTACCCCATTTCTATGTGGGCAAGTGATGTGAACAGAAACTTCTCTGACAAAGGTAGGTGTGTGGTCTACAAACACATGAAAAAATGCTCATCATCCTTAATCATCAGAGAAATGCAAATCAAAACCACTTTGAGATATCATCTAACTCCAGTTAGATTAGACCACATCACAAAATCCCCAAACTACAGATGTTGGCATGGTTGTGGAGAGAAGGGAACACTTCAACCCTGCTGGTGGGAATGCAAACTAATGAAACGTTTTTGGAAAGAAGTTTGGAGAACACTCAAGGAACTAAAAGGAGACATACCGTTCGATTCTCTAATTCCTCTACTAGGTATATACCCATATGATCAAAAATTATTTTACAACAAAGAAATTTGCTCCAGCATACTTATTGCAGCTCAATTCATAATAGCCAAGACCTGGAAACAGCCTAAGTGCCCATCGACCCATGAATGGATTAACAAATCATGGTATATGTACACCATGGAATACTATGCAACCATACAAAAGGATGGAGACTTCATCTTTTTTGTTTACCTGGATGGAGTTGGAACATATTCTTCTTAGTAAAGTATCTCAAGAATATATAAAAAAAGTGTCCAACGTACACAATACACTATGAAATCAATATGTAATATATCACCTACATATCCTTATGAATGGCAAAACATAACCCTAGTCCAGAAAATAGAAGAGAATAAAAGAGGGAAGGGGAGGGGCCATATAGGCAGAGGGAGGGTATTTGGTGGTATCTCACCTAGTGTGCATGATGCAATAGTACAGTTCAAGACTATTAAGAAATGACTATAATAATGATGAATGTGTTAGTTCAATGTAAGCATTTCACATTGTATATCAAAGCAGTACACTGAACCTCATAAATGCATCAATGTGCAAAGTTATGATTTAATAAAAAGTAATAATAAAAAAGAAGGGAATAGCCTAAAACAAAAAGAAAAAAAAAAGAAACATATATGTGCAGTCATAACAGAACAGACTATATCTTAATTCATAATTAGGGCAATACAGGGGTACTTGTTCAATTACACTTACCTGGTAATCATGCCACAAAGTGTTAAAATTGGGTCTTCTAATTCTAAGTGCAGGACTGTTTATATACTACATACTACTAATATTTATATGTGAGAATTTACAGACATTATTAAATCACAGCTGTTTCTTGTTTTGGAAATTGCTTTTATAGCAACCTCTAGAACCTTCTAAACATTGTCTATAAATTAGTATTCCAATCTTTCTTAATAACAGAAGTACTTCTTTACACCAAAAATAAGAACCAGTGAAAATGAAAGATTTTAAAATATTGTTTTACTAGGATTTTGAGAGTAGTCCAAAATTCCTATGTGAATTAAATTGTTAATTTTGTTTGCTTTGACATGGATAATCATTGTACATAATAGAAATCAGTTATCACTTATTTGGTCAGTAATCTCAAGAAGATGGCATATGTAATAAAGAGACTAAATTCCAATGGCAATGCAAATTATTCTTGTCCCTAGACATGCAAAAGAATTTTGCCTCATCAAGTACAATTGATTTTCTTTCTCCTATGTAGAAGATGCATGCTGTGCTTCTACTAAGCAAGTGTCTTTGAGCAGTCCTGATTGGATGCTCCTTCCAATTAGTTATACTGTCCCTTCTTTCATTAATCAGTGTGTTAAATAGACTTGCAAATGTTCATTTCATATATGTACAAAAATAAATGTAATTATTTATCATTGAATACTTCATGATCATTGATAAAGTCTGGACCTTGTTGTCTTCCAGTGGTTCCTAGTCTCAGAAGTACTACCATCTATTATTTCATTAAAGTGTGTGCACAAGAATATTAGGGTTGTCTTCAACTTCTTTCCATTATCCTCTGTTCCCCCCTCTCCATATCAAATCTACTCCTGAGATTTTCCCTAAAAGGTGCTTCTATTTAAAAATATCAGCTACTAATGGACAGTGTGCCCAAGTTTCCAGCAATGTACGTATACCTATGCTGTGATATTCCACACCATTCTACACCATACTGTGAATAATTTAAAAACTTCAATGAGCAGTATGTCAAATGTATATCTTCACATTCAATCAATTTCTGGCCTCTTGTATTCTTTCTAAATATATGTTTAAATCATATACTTTATTTCATTTACACCACTGCTCCAGTTGTAGTATGGAGAAAATACTGGAGTTGGACATTAGTGTAAGAAAGGATTGGTTAAGAAAAAAATAAATTATTGTTGATTTCAGAGAAAGGCATGCATGATTTGGTTGAGATTCCCATCATATAAGTTTATGCATGTGGCAGGGCTGCAATTTCCTCTTGTTTGAGTGCCATGTATTTGTGCAGAAGTGTTTGTAGGACAAGAGAAAAGAAAACCTGCATGTCATCTAGTACTTGCTGGAAAAGAATTATTTGCTAACCCATTACTCCACAGATCTCGTAGAGCATCAGAACAAAAGCCAGGTGGCTGAGTGTGCTTAGTGTAATTGCAAACTATACAGAAATATCCTTTATTTGATTATTTTGACAGAATCCAGCCCAAACAGCACACAGAAAACAGAGTTTCTGTCCATTTGTCTGTGGTCTGAGTAGTAACTGAATACATTATCTTCAGAAGTACAAATAAGGACCTTTAATTACACTATCACTTACCATATGCAGGAAACTTTACAGTGGACCTTTTTAAAATGGGAGAATAATTTTTAAAAGATTGAATTAGTTTTGTTCTTAGTGTAAATCCACATTTTTAGTTACTCAACATATTATTTATAATAAGTTGCCACCAGATCTCTGCTGCCGAGTGTCAGAATCAAGAACTTCCCAGCTGATGGTTTTAATCTCCCACTGAAAAGAAGCATCAAGAAAGAGTGGAGACTAAGGTTGTCACACGTGAAACCATATTATGTATTTGTGTCCCTTTTGGTTAATGCACCTAATAATGAAGCGGTATTCATTGGTAATCTTTTAAAAACACTTTCAAAGAAAAAGACTTGTGTGTGTGTGTGTTTAAAACCAGTCTTCCCTTACATAGATTTAGAAAAAGCTGAGTGGCCTCTAAGGAGGCTAAATTTGTACATAATATTATACAATAATATCAGTAAATGTTATCATAATGGAGTTACTAATCCAGTAGAATAGAGGGGTTTAATGAATCAAGTAAATGGCATGAAAGTATTTTCTTTTAAATAGGCATTCAATGGATTTCATACTTTCAGGGAAGAGATAACCCAGGGTTATGTGTGAATGATTTTTTTTCCAGTGACTCTCCATTGTTAGTCTGCAATTTAAACAAAAAATATGAACAAATTATAAATAGAAAAATGAAAAACATCCTAGAAAAAGCCAAGAGGAAATGCTTGATTACAGGTTCCTTGGCTGATTGAGAAGATCAGGTAGCAAATTAATAGCTTTTGATGCTTTTATTCTAGTAAGTATTTTAAGGCAGGGCTTATGATGATACTATTTTTCCTTCCACATGAGTGTCCAGGCAGAGGGATGTGTGATAACTAAACTCCAGTCCATGTTGTTTTTGCCAAGTCATGCATCTTGGTGACAGAATGAGTTCACCTGAGCAATGTGTATATTTTCTTTAATTTGTATAAAGTTTACCAGTGGCCCTATTTAAAGTTCACATGCTATGTTTTAAGGAACAATTGTGAGGTCTTGGGAAAATTTTCCAGTTCAGTTTATACATACTCAGAAGCCTTGACTCGGGAAAAAATTCAAACAATGAATTGATGTCCTTTTGGTACCAGATAGATTTCATTATGCTTAAATCCAATTAGACTATTTTGAATTAAATTTTAGCATGGCATCTTACTGTAAGATTTGTGTGTTTTTAAATCCTTACTTAATTTGTACATTGATTATTTATACTTCTTAATTAACAAATTATTAGTTACTTAAGCTTTAATTTTGGTCAAAAATTATATGGGATTTTCTCATTTACTGTGTGAAAATTTTTGTGTTCTGCATTTACTCTCAAATGTTATGTCAAACAGGTGGATGAAAATATCTCAGATTGCATATGAAGCCCGCACACTGTACTCCATGATTGAACTAATGTATACAGTTATGATTCAGTAAAAAAAAATTATATGGGAAATTTATGCATATAGCTTCGTGTACTCTTTCAGTGAACAATGTCTGTGAAATTCATAGCATTTTATCTTGCACCAAAAATGAGGTAGGAGTATCTTTGTTTACTGTACCTGAATTGTGGACATTTAAGACTGATATTGAAAGTTAAAGTCTATGCTATGATGATAATATCATAAATGCATGAAATATCATGAGTTCTAGCAATTATATTGTTTCAAAATACTAATGAATGTTAATCCTTAAAAATATAATAAAATCTTTAACATTTTGCAGATAAGTAAGAAATATTGAAAAATATTATACAATTTTATAAACATTGTACATGAGTATGATAAAGAAAACTGCTTCTATGTAAGTTAAGAATGTGAGATGGCTTGGGTACTTTTAATGATTTCATGTTCTGTAGCTTAAAGTCAGTGGAAGCAAACACAGTAAGCAAAATGAGTATCCATTTCTCCTTTTGAATACGTCTCCTGAACTCCAAGTGTGTTTTTCTGTATAGGTGTCAACATTTGTTGGAGATTATTTCTTATTGCACAAGAGTATTGTTTATTATTGAACCAAGTTTATGCAAGTAAACCTGAGACAAGGAAAAGACAAATGCCTTCCTGGCTACTGGCAAAAGTGAAAATTTAAGAGAATCTTCTTTTCCTTGACATTCTCCTGTTTCTGTATCTGTTATTTCTTTCCATCCTTCCCTTAAGACAACTTTCATAACCAGGCGATCCATTTTCTCAGGCCCTCCCAGTCCTCCACTCTGCTAATGCCATGGTACCCATCACAGACAGATATCTGCCTGAAAATACTGAAGACGCAAGATATATGTTTGCTAAACTAATAAACTAATTCCCTTTGTGCCTATCAAGAAAATATGCCCATGATAATGATGTGCATTTTAATAGCTCTTACATAAATAATACTGTATTCCACTAAATAATTAACTTTTCTAGTGTTGGAGTTTTCATGTGCAGCCCATTCATTTTTGAGCTTCTGAGATCAGACAGCATGGTCAACCAAGGACATAATCATAGAGTCGATCTTAGAAGTAAGAGCTCATCTGGAAGAATCAAAAGGCTTCATTTCTGGTCCCAGGTCTGACACTACATACCTGTGAGATCTTCCCAAGGCTCTAAGTGTTCCTGATGTTCAGTCTCATTTCCAAACTAATCAAGTTGGACATGGTGATTTTATAAAACTCTCTTCTGTGGCAGTTAAGATGTGTTTCATGGTAAGTCTGTAATTGTATAGTATTAATCCATCTCCAAAAGAAAGGGATTGAATATACACTTTAAAATCTTTCATTCCATTCAGCTTAATTCAAAGATCAAGCTCAAATCATATGCTCAAATTCTATCCTTTAGGCAATCAGAGCATTATGAAATTCATATTTAAATGAAATGAAATCAGAGATGTTGAAATATTTTTCAAATGTGCATAGCTAGTACATTTTCTTTTTCTTTTTTTTTTTTTTTTTTTTTTTGCAGTTTTTGGCTGGGGCTGGGTTTGAACTCGCCACCTCCAGCATATGGGGCCGGTGCCCTACTCACTGAGCCACAGGCGCCGCCCGCTAGTACATTTTGAACAGTGAAAAATACTAGAGTTTTCTGATTTCTAATTTAACCAAGGTTAAAGTAATAAAGTTCTATTCTGGGGCAGATTTCCAGAGATGATTTCTAATTCTCTGCAAGTATTAACACATGTGCCTGCTTAATGATTTGTTAATGCCAAATCCTTCCAATATAAAGAAAACTTAGTAGCGTTTACTGTAATGTAAGCAGTAGGCTATTATGCTTGCGAAGCGCATTGCGGCTGCTCTTACCAGCATGTCCTGGCACTCAGACTCTTTTTAACAGATTCAGTTTTTTCCTACACTAATTACAAAGCTTTTTGTGTCCACAGAAAATAATCATTCTTCATACAATTGTTGAGGCCAAAATTAGGGTTGGGGGAGAGATTTCAGGTAAGTAGTTGGGGAAAATGAGCTTCATAGAGGAATGAACAGTAATTAGAAAATCAAATTGAACCCAATTACTTCACAGTTGAAATGGATGACGGCACCACAAAATCATTCCCTATATCTCTCTGTCCAAATGGGAAGCTGTTTCTTCACCAATTCGATGAAAATCTGTGAAAGCCAGAGATTCCAGAAAATGGCAAGGAAAATGGAGACAATACCTCTTTCTTTTTGTTTTGGTGGTTGGGACCTGGAGGCACCCAAATTAATTACTCATATTTCTCATATCATGGTGCATTGTTTTTATTACTCTAGATAAAGATTCTCTAACTACTTGAAGGCTTAACATATTGCTATAGTTTTTTGTTTCTTTTGTTACCATTCACTGCAGCCATTTCCTCTGTAGGTCATAGGCAACCATTCTGATGTAGATACTGTACATTTGTTTTTGGTTTGTGATCTTGATAAACATGTCCTATTTTGTTTGTATTTATATATATATTCTTATATATATATGTTTCCAATAAAGCCATAGAAGTGAGCTCTTTATTTCATCTGATTTTTTTTTTTTTTTTTTTTTTTGCATTGGCATTCTATATCCTTGTCCTTCTAGGACCTGATATAGTATGCTAGAAGTATGTTCCCATAAAATATATTCAATATGCTAATAAAATTCAGAGAGGAGAGTATTTGAACAAAAACACCTTTGTGTAGTTTGGTGCTACAAATTGGTACAATCTGACAAGGTCCTAGCACCTCCTAAATGTGGTATCATTCATCTAAAATTAAAATTATTTGTTGCTAGAGGATGTTCTCTTCACCCTAGGCACCTTTTCAACCTTGTCTCCACTAGATGCATATTCTTCAAGCAGCTTCATTTCTGAGTTGCTTTTACAGTTCTGTATAAGAAAAGTGAATGTATCGAATTATTCTAGAGAATGACAAAATGATTAAATCATATATCACTGTCCTTCATTCCTTCCCCCACCCCCTAAACGTGGTGAAGATCATCTCAGTGTCAAAGGGATTAAGAGGACAAATAACAGGGGAGAGGATTATCTCATTCTCCTTTCTAACTGGGCTGGGTTCCCTTTATCAGCCCAGCATCAGTGGCAGCAAGACAGCTTTTATAGGCTGTTTCTCTTCACTATTTATAGAGGTGTGGTGCCTGGAGCATTTCATGATCATTTTTATTTGCACCAGTCAACCCTCATTAGCCTACTTTCCTAGGACAATAGAATTATAAAATCACTATGTCAGTCTGCCCTATCCTTTTCACTAATAACTTCTGATCCCGGAGGCTAATTTCAACCAGACCTGGCAGAGTGGCAAAGGGCTTAACTTTTCTGTAAAAATAAGGACTCCCACAGGAAACTATGGCAGATCCCACACCTCCATCCACCCATAGACCAAGGTGGGCTCAGCTAATGCCTAAAATGTACAATTTGCTGGATGAACTTGAAAATAACCTAATTTTGCCAAAAACAGTGTTCAGCTGAAATAGTCTGTTTGAAATATATTCAATAAAACCCAGGTCGAAGAGTCTGCTCACATTATAGTCCCTTAAACTTTTTTTTTAATTACTTAATACATATAAACCTATTTCAATCACATTTGAAAACGTATCTGTGTTATCACTAACCATATTCATATAGGAAGTCTTTTATTATTATTACTCCAATATAATAAATAGGAATATATACATTTCACAATTCATTCATTGCTATTATTAACTTTTTTCAAACTACTAATTTTAAAGATCATTGGTGAACATTAAATCCCTTTTGAAGTACATTTTCTCATGTACTGACTCTGTTTTCCACCATATTTTCACAAGCACTTTTATTTTGTTTTATGATCATGAGTCTATAAAAAATCTCCTTGACAAAATTTTATCATTTTTCTTATTTTTCAGAAGTTTATTGTGATGAGCTTCCCATAATTAATCCCTGATATTTTTATATATTTCCAAATTTCTGATTTTGCTGTGTCTTTTATTATTTTTCTTATGTCTTTGGGGTTTATGAAAATTATATTTCATATCCAACCAATAATCAACTAATAATTTTCCATGTAAAGCTATGGTATTTTAACTATGCCTATTCTCTCCCACACAAAACTATTAATTTTAAGAACCTATATTTTTAAGTACACAGTTATCTTTCTTACTCGACTTATATTTGACTTTATAAATACACTTGCTTTTAATTGTCCTTTTTGTTTAGGAAACAGAAGATTTTTTACTGAATCAGGACTCTGTAGGAAATCACCTCTTTATTTCCCTAATGCATTGAAATATTATGGGAATTGGTACAGTTGTGGGAAGGAGTTGAGCTAATGTCCATATGATACATTTGAGCAAAGGCTCTCCAGGGGGAAATTGGTGGAATTTCTGGCCAGTAGAGTTAGAGTTTCAAATTTATTAAAACACATCCAATCGCCCTCTATTAGGACCAGGTGCCAAAAAAAGGTTATGAAACTGCTGTAATATAATTCAACAAGAAAACAGGAGGGATGGCTTCTCCACTGAGGACTGGGTCAAAATGGAACTGTATTATGTGATTATATGTTATACAATGCTATAATACATATTAATGATACATGTTGTATTATTATATAACGTCTGCTATATATTTGTATGAGTAGTGTGTGATACATTCAAATGGCCTCCACGATGATCTCTATGTCCTAATATTCACAACCTTTTCTATTCTCCTTCTACACGTATATTATCGAATCATGTGATCATAGCTGCTTTTCTGATACCAACAATGATGCTGGGTGAATTTTGAGAGTCAATGATAAAAGGTTCTTAGTTTCTTGAAATGCACCTCTTGAAACCCTGAGCTGCCATGACAGAAACATCGTGCAGAGAGATTACATAGAGAAATTCTGAAATTACATCAAGAAAGATGTCCACATACCCATATAAGGGAAAAACTCAAATCCATTCAAGGTGGGATCAGGGAATGAGGGAACAGGGAGAGGGAAGGAGAGAGGGTGAAGGGTGTGCTCCCCCTTAATGGGCACAATGTTAGGGTGCATGACGCACCTCTTAGGGGCGGACACAATTATAAGAGGGACTCTACCTAACAAATGCAAACACTGTAACCTAATTCTTTGTACCTCAAATTAACCTGTAATAATAAAATAAAAATAAAAAATATATAAAAAGAAAGATATCCACAGAACGTTGAGTAGAAATGTTATCCCTGCCCAGTACTGTACAAAATACAAAATAAAGGAGAAAAATGGAACATAATGCTTGCTTTAAATCACTTTGTTTTGAGGATGTTTGTTAAATAGCAACAGTTAAATAAAACTGTGTATCTCTGCATTCATGCAGCCATCATCCTCTATGCAGCTACCCAGTGGAAATGCATGAACACAGCCCTCTTCCTGATATTAATTTCTAGGAAATGTAAATTTACTATAATATATTATGTCCACTTTTCACATTGCTTTTTATTCTCTTCAAGCTTCACATAATGTTTTCATTTTATATAAGTTTGTTATTCTTTCCCTTTGTGGCTTTTGCTTTTTTCCTGTTTTTTAAATAAATTCTTCCCTAACCTAATGTCTTAAAGTTATCTGCCTAAATTCTCTTGTGGAAGTTTCACAGGACCTTTCCCCTTTAGTGACTGGTTCATCAGGAAATCATTTTTGTGTATGTTACAGTAGAGGGATCTAATTTTACCTTTCTTATGTGGAAACTTCATCTTAATTTATTTGTTGCCAAAACTACACTGTTGTAAATGTCGTTAGTATTCTATTAATAAAATTTTTATATCTCTTCTATCCAGTAACTATTTTCCCAGTTTTTCATTCTATTCATTATCTTATATGTTTTTTCTGAACAACTTAAGCTCTTTATCTTGTACTATGAAATTGACAGTCAAGATCTGTGAAAACACTGTTTAGATTTCAAATAGAATTCAATTAAAATTATATACAAATAATGGACATGAATCACATAATTGTACTAGGAACTCAAAGATGAACAAAAATAAAGAAGAGTCAAAGTCTGCCAAAATCTTTTGAGGAGGCAATATGACGATTTGGGCTGTGACATCCCTGGATGTGCCAACACAACCCGTGACAAAGCATCAAAGTACACAATGCAAGCCAGCAAATTCTGGACCATCAAAAAGTTCTGTAAGTCCAAATCAGAAATCAAAATAACATTGCTAAGTTTATTTTGATATCAGAGAGATTGTTTATTATGATTTTGTGCCAGGTGGACAGACATCAAATTTGCTGTTTGGAAGTGTTGAAAAGATTGCATGAAAAGTTCAATGAAAATGACCTGAATTTGTCACCAACAACTCATAGCTCTTTGCCTCGTGACAGTGCAGCTTATGTGACACTATGTGTGAGGGATTTTTGTGCCAGTAAACAAAGAACTGTACTGAACACCCTCCCTATGCACCTGACCTGGCCCCCAGTGACTTTTTTTCTTGCTTAAGGAAAAAGGAAATATCGAAAGAAAGATGATAGCTCTGTTGGCTATTCCAGGAAAAGAGTTCCAAAATTGCTTTAAAGACTGGATTAGCTGCTGGAGTCAGTGTACAGCTTCCCAAGCAGAGTACTTTGAAAATGCTCATAGTTACAGTCAGTAATGAAGTACACAGCAATTTTCTATGGTGAGTTTGGGAACTCAATTATCAGACCTGGTAAAATACTGTTTCCAATTTATAAATACTTTTCATTTATATGGACCTTCATATGATGCACATTTGCAAATATCAAGACTGAGGAAGGTTTTATTTTACTATAGTGGAGTAGCGGGATTATGTATGAAGCTGCATGTTTGTCAGTGACGGATACCTCAGAAGGTGATTCAACACTGGGTGGAAGGCTAGACTACATAACCACACGAATGCCTTCAACATTCAAAGTTCTAGGTAGTTAAAGGAATTGTACAGATTCAATTTTGAGTGCTATTGCTGATTTTTTCTAATTCAAAACCTTTGGAAAAATTGCTGAACTTTCCCGAGCTCCTTTTATTACCTGTAAAGTATAGCCAATTGTACTTACTTCAGAATATGTTTGGAATTGTAAACCAAGCACCTAAATCATCACCTGTTCCACGGCTGCTCAACACAGTTTCTATCTCTGTAACTATGTGCAGTGTTCTCGGAGACAACTCCTCACTATGAACTGCAAGACCCTCAAATGTCCCCAGAGACTAGAGTGTTCTTACAGAGCACTAATGGCCATAATATTTTCATGATTACATTAAATCAATATATTTAACCATGAGAATCTTATCCCAAATTTCATACTAATATATGTGTGGTTTCTGAATTCTTAAGACTAGATAAATTCTATTTCGCAGATCTTCTTTTAGGGAGTTGAGTGGCTCTATTTCTAAGTCCATGTCAGAAGACTCTTGTAAAGCTCTTGCCAGAAGCTTCTGCTTAGTAAATGTTATAGGTTCAAAGTATGAGCTAAGATAAAAGTCTAAATTAAGTTGTTCATCTCTCTGTACTCAAAATCACTAAACCACCATAATTAATTTTATGGAACAGACTCTTTTGAAGAAAATTATATAAATATTTCAGTTTGTGATTAGTCAATACATTATATGCTGTTTGAAATGGAAAGAATATTTAAATTGTTTGGTTCCTTGGGTCATGTTAATATCACATTTTGGAGCAGAAACTGGACTACAAGAAAATTTTATGATTTCTAGTTCAGCATTCTACACACTGTATTTTGACTTTAGAACAACAAAAAAGTGATTTCATGAGATATATCTTTAACAAAACTTTGAAAATGTAACACAAAAATTAAGATATTAAGTTATACACGTTGAAATAAAATTCCAGTAATATAGCTATAAAATGGAGTTTTCTAAATATTTTATTTGTATTCTTAACAGAACTCTGTGGATGTCACAAGGTGAGCGCAATTGAACTTCAATGCATCAAGCTATTTTCCTCACACATTTTCTCTCTCTCTCTCCTTCCTTATATTTATGTATTTTTTTTTATAATTTTATTGAATCATAATTTTGTACATTGGTGCAATCATAGGGCACGATTCATATACATTCAGAAATGTTTTGATCATACTGTTACAGATAGCCTTCATGGCATTTTCTTGATCACTATATAAAGACATTGATACTCTACATTTAATAAGTTTCCCCAGTACC
>CAUYON010010429.1:0-13569 GCA_963573935.1 Arctocebus calabarensis | reverse complement strand
TGGCATCACAGCTCACAGCAACCTCCAATTCCTGGGCTCAAGCGAGTCTCCTGCCTCTGCCTCCCAAGTAGCTGGGATTACAGGCGCCCGCCACAACACCCGGCCGTTTTTTTTGGTTGCAGCTGTCATTGTTGTTTGGCGGGCCCAGGCTGGATTCGAACCCGCCAGCTCAGGTGTACGTGGCTGGCGCCTTAGCCCGCTGAGCCACAGGCGCCGAGCCTAAATCAACAAATATTAACCAAGCTTTTCCTCTGTGCCAGGCACTATAGAAGGCAGATGCTGAGAGTACAGCCATGAATCCAGTTGGGTCCCTGTCCTCCTAGAGCCCACAGTCCTATGAGAGAGATGGATATAGGAACACACAACTCCCAAACCTTGTCCTATCATGAGCATGGGGTTGGCAGCTGAAGAAGATGCGTCGCCATCAGCTTCCTCTTGGGGGGTGGGGAACACAGGATGTTTGAACTTCCCAGTGGCCTGAGAGCAGCTCTTCAAGGCCATGGGGGGTTGCAGAGGAGTTCTAGGCAGAGAGAATGGCACATCTGATGGCCCATACCTGGGGACTGAGAGGCTGAATGTCACTAGAAATAAGGGATCTAGGGGAAAGTGGGAGTGGCTGGGGAGGGAGAGATGAGGCTGAGGAACTCTGTGTGTCTAGAAAGGAGCTCATATTGCCTCTCCTGCAGGCAGCGACAAGCTTTTGAAGAGGGCGAGTGGGAATGCGATATGCCTGGTTTCTAGTTTAGAAAGCTCCCTCTGGCTGGTGTGAGAGGGTGAAAGGGAGAATGAGTGAGACGGGCAGCAGAGAAGCCATCTGGGGAGGATGTCAATGACCAGAGGAGGTGTGGACCTGCACCAGGAGCCTGCCTGGGGTCCAGAGGCAGAGACAGGGATGAGGGGGTGCGTGAATTGAGACATTTGAGGAGAAACATAGCAAGGCGTCCAGAATGAGTGATAACATTTAGAATTTGATGTTTGGGTGGCTGACATGCTAAAAAGCGGGGAGCGAGTGTTCTTATAGAAAAATTACAAATGAGTATTATGTATAGGAAGTTAGAGAAGTAGAGAAAATTTTAAAAAATACCCAGTACCAACCCCATCATTGTAGCACAACCAGTCTGCCTGTTTTGATTTTTTCCCTTCCAATGGTGCCCCCTTAGTTTGCAGTCCAAATTTAATTTCTTAGGTGATGCTGTTTTTGAGTGTTGGGTGCTTAATGGGAAACGCTGTGGACATCCTCAAGCCTGGGAGAGACTCACTTTTAGATCTGTTGCTGGAGGCTCCATGCTCATTTTTTATTTTGGAGAAGGACATATTGCTTACTTATCTGAGGCCAGGCACTTTTGACCCAGACTTGATTATGAGTGTTTTACACTCTTACTGGTCCCATAGCTTAAGGCATCTAATTATTTGTTCCCTTCTATCTCCTGATCACGATGATGGAACACCTTATACTTTTGTGTCCTGGAAAAATCAGCCTGAGATGCCAAGACACGGCAGTGTTCAAATCGAGCGTTGACGTGGCCGCCTGCGAGGTCCACTTCATGGAAAAGTTGGAGAATCAATTTGTCATTGAGTATGCTGGTGTTTTAATTGCCAGGCTGGTCTCTGAGCACAGTTCAGCTCCCTGCCTGGCTCCACAAGGAGGATCCAGCCTGCAAAATAAACGGTAACTGATGAGAGGCTTGCAGAAAAGTCGTTCCAGCTCTAGCAGGTCAGGATAATTCACCATTGGCAAGCCCTGAGTTTTCGTAGACTTGGAGAGAAAGCTGAAGCCTTCTTTGGTAAAGGTATTATGCAGAATGCTGACAGTTTTGGCTTTTAATGAAAGGCTCTGGCGGGGGTGGGGGTGGGGAGTGGGCACCAGACTGTGCCTTTATTCTGTGTCGTCAGGCCAAAGGGTGATCTTAGGCAAAGTAGACGTTTGACAGATAAAGACAAGTCTGAAAGGACAGCCAAATCAGTGAGCTAGACGAGAGTGAAGTTTCAATGGAACATTGGCAAATACGAGGCCACTGGATTTATTCCCTAGATTCTCCCTACCCTCCGTGGCCATCAGGATCCTTTCCTCTCTCTGGCATCTGCTGGGAAGAAAAGTGGTGATCAATGAATGAATCCACGGCAGGGGGGAGATGAAAAGTTGCAGATGGATGGTGAGGAATTGGGAAAATGCTAATGACCAAAAGCAGGAGCTGGAACAGTCTTTATCTGTCACATGCCCTGGTTTGGAGAGAGCAGGATGGCATCCAACGCTATGTTCTCTGGGACTTTGCCCAGGCTAATTTTACATGACAATGGCTGCACTATGCTCTCTCATGGAGCATTGAGATGTCCTTGCTGGTCCCATGTGGCCTGGCGCTCAGACTCAGAAAAGGCTCCTTCTTAGACTTCCGGCTCGGCCCAGCAGCAGGCAAGGGACACAGGCTGTGAGTTACCCAGGAGGCCAGAGGAGCATTTTCCCTGGTTGCTCCCATGTCCTTACAGAAAGGAGCCTTTACTGGTCACTGGCAGGGCTGTCCAGGAAACAGGGGGTTGCCATCCCTGACCGCTGGGCTCTTTTATGCTGGTTGGAATAAAGTTGGATTTTTTCACTCAACATGGGTCACTGGAAGATTTTGCAAAACAGAATGTTAGAGTATTTGTGTGGCTTCCCATGGGCCTTCTTCACATTCTAATCGCATGAAAATACCTGGCGTGGCCAGAGGAAGTCACTGGGAACCTCACACCAACTAGCAGGGCCCAGCTAGCAAGAGTAGAAGCTTAGGGGTCAGCAAAGTTGCCAGCTGGTTTTGAAATTTACTGATCTCTTTAGAAACAGATAAAGAAAATCAAATGACTTTTTCTTTTCTTTACAGGCAACCACTGATAAAGGTATTGTGACATAAACATAGAAAAATGTTAAGTGCTCTGGTCTTTGAAAACAACAAAGGCAGCGAACAGGGAAATGCCACGGTCTGTGACCCGTACTGAGGCTCTTTTCGGGTGTCCCATTTCCATTTGCGCACAAAGGGGAGATTCTTATTTTCAAATGGCGCTCATAAAAAGATATAACTTAGTGAGCGAAATGAGTTATAATAATAATAACTTTTTTTTTAGTTTGTTCTTTTGATCTTAAGTAGAGTATCCAAGTGGAACTTAATCTTTTATGTCAACATGTGGCCAAGACAGCCTACAAGGGCCCCACATGTACACCTAGGATGTAAGAGTCTCTGTCATTAACTCAGTCGGGTCCCTTCTCTCACAGGCTCAGAGGCTTCCTTTCATTAAGCACGTGGTTCCTGAAAGCACAGACAGAGCCAAGTAGAACTGTCTTAATCTGTGACGTAGCAACCAATAAGAACCAAATTTAAACTATTTTACAAGCATAGGAAAAGGGTGAGAAGGGAGCTTGAAATGGATTAGGTCATGTAGCTGAGAAAAGGACACATTACAAAGAAAAAAAAAATGCCAGAAGGTTGAGAAGGAGGAGCGAGGTGGCAGAAACAGCAGAGGCCCACTGTAACCTTGGCACCCAAAGGAGATTGTAGCACCAGCTTCCAATGTCCTCCTCCCACCCTCACAGGTGCCAGGGGTATTTCTTCTGTTGCTGGGCCATCTCCCACTAGGGGGCTATTCTTTAATCTCAACCCTTCTCCCCTTCTCCCTCCTTCACCCTACTTTGGACACACGGCGCATATACCCGGGACAATCCGGTATAGCTTATCCTATTCTAGAAAGATCAAGGTCCAGAAATAGTTTAGGGATTGTGATAACCCAAAAAGTGCCGAATAGAAAGGATCCTGCAGTGTTTGAATCTTGCATCAGGGCTGAAGTTGTTGTAGCAAGGAGATGTAATTAAAAATTCTTCCCTTTCCATCTCAGTAAATTGCCTGTTCTCAGGATTCCAAGGAGTGGGCTTTTGACTGTATTCTACTTGAATTGCTTCAAATCATCCAAAAGCCAATATCGACTATGCTAGATAACATAAAAAATAGAAGAGACTGTTTTAATTTGATTCCTGATTGCACAGAATAGGGACCTATTTAAGAGAGCTCAGATAAGGATTACTATGGTGCAATTTCAATGGAGATTTAAGAATAGGGCTATGTGAAGACTGGGCATCACAGAGAATGGAGATGGAGGTGATTCTTGATTCATGGTGAACATGTCAATAGTAGGTTTCTCTTCATACCACTTGTTGGAAATATTCGTACTTGTCTGTTTGTTCATTTGGATCTACACTGCTGTCAAGCTGAAAGGAAAGTGTTCACCTTGTTCACTGCTGTGTCCCCAACACCCAGCACAAAGGAAGTATTCTGTTTTTGTTCAGCGAGTTTATAGATTTTCACCTTATACTCTGCCAAGCGAGTCACCAGCTAACCTTGTGTGTTTGCTTCTGCCAGGCCTACCCTTACTTGGTTCCTCTGATTTCCCTTTTCTTACGCGTGTTTTTATCCTGTAACTCTTAACTGCACTTGACCATCCTGATCTTTTCAACCTCTAATACATCATTAGATGTTGGTTTTGGTTCCTGCACTAGCTGATCAATTCTATTTTATTTTACTGGTTCAAATTCTTGTGAGATGAAGGAGATAGAGAAAGAGAGAGAAATGAGAGAGAGAG
This sequence comes from Arctocebus calabarensis, assembly GCA_963573935.1. Taxonomy (NCBI): domain Eukaryota; kingdom Metazoa; phylum Chordata; class Mammalia; order Primates; family Lorisidae; genus Arctocebus; species Arctocebus calabarensis. The sequence continues at coordinate 8,967 of CAUYON010010429.1, read as the reverse complement.
AGAAAGAAAGAAAGAAAAAAGAGAGAATGAACTTACTAGCCAGGACATCTGCTTGCATCAGACCATAGGACAGCAGAGATCAGTATCAACACATAGGTTTAAAACATAGGCTTCTAGGCAGCATAGTCTGTGGGAAATTACTCAAAGAATAGAGTATCTATGTGGCAATGGTTGACCTCTCTGTAAGATAAGTCATACTTTAAAGAGTTCATAGAGAGGTAAGACCTAAAAGCGAATCAATAGGAAATCAGTATAGAATTAGGTATGGCACTGGGTTGCCTATCTAAAAACCATTCCTCCATTTTTCTTGCAAGAGACATCTTTCCTGGGCACAGCAGAGCACATGTGACCCAGGACAGGCTAATCAGTAGACCTCAATTCCCTAGCTATAGTGATTTGTTGCAAGGGTGAGCATGTAACAAGAGCCAAGCCAATCAGAGTTCTTCCTTGAGATTTTTGATAGTGGATCTGAAAGACAGCAACTCTTTTCTTCTTTCTGATCATGTAATTGCTGTGCTGCCAGCAGCAATGTGTTTCATCAGGCAGAGGAAGTGGGGATGAGAAGCTCAGAAAAAGTTGACAGCTGTCACTCATGAGAGCCTTAAGGTCAGCTCTACTCTTGGTTTTGCTATTTCCATTATTTGTTCAGAAAGTTTAATAAACTCACCCTTTCTCTTTCTCCTCTCTCTCTTTTTCTGCCCCCCCTCCTTTGCTGAAGCTAAGTTTAAAGTGAACTTTCTTTCAAACCAGGGAGTTCTGAATTAAAAGATATGCTAATCCAGTCATCTAAATTAAATAAATATTTGTTAAATCAATAATTTTTAAACTTTCTTTTAAAGTCATGGAAATTGAAAGGAGAAAGAAAAAAAAGATGCACTGGACTAGGAATCTAGGAAAGGCTTAGGACTTATAGCAATTAAGTTTGAACTTGACTTTGAAGAGGGATGGAATATAAAATGATAAAGGGTAGGACTTGGGGAGAGTGTCCCAGGTGAAAGTGAATGAAAGAAGATATGAAGGAGGGAATGAGCATGACATAAAGTGGAAACACTATTGTATTAGTATTGTGTTGTTAAGTTGATTTCATCTATTGATTTTCAAACAGAAGTTCATTTAAGATGTGGTCTACTTCTTTTGCATGTTTCCTATAACCCAGTGATTATGATAAGAGTAATAATAAATTTGATTTTCATAACATTACTTTCCATGATTTAAAAGATTTCTCAAAAAATGTACCTATTGACATGTAAAATATTTGTACAAGACTCTAGGGGATTTTCAGATACCCCTAAGACCTCGGGGATCCACTGACCCCTGGTTAAAAATTCTAATAATTACTGGGTTTATTTTGGCCTTAGTATTTTAGTTGTAATGCAATATACTTATACCCAGAAACTGGCCATATAGCTCTTTTTTCCTGCTGATTTTTACTCGTAGTGCCTTGTTTTCTTGTGTGCTTGGTTATTATTATTATTATTATTTTATTTATTTATTTTTTACCATGATCTGCTCATGTTCCTTGAGAAATTTTGTGGAACTTTTTAAGGTCAAAGACAGAGATGCATTTTTTTCAAAGAGGATTTGTCCTGGCTTCTGCCAGATACTCAGAGATACTACTAGTCCAGGACTACTTTAAATTAGGTTAATGGCTAAGATTATTTTGGCCATTTAGGTAATATAAATTCAAATTCTTGTGGTAGACTGAGTGGTAGCCCCATCAAAAGATATGTCCACTTCCTAAGCTCCTGAACCTGTGAAAGTTGCCTTATTTAGAGAAAGGGGTTTTGCTTGTGAAGTTAAGTTAAAGAATCTTGACATGAGGTCATCCTGGATAATTTGAGTGCATTCTAAATCCAATGGCACGTGTCCTTATAAGGGACATTCAAAGGAAGGGTACACACAAAAAGCAGCAGCAGAGATTAAAATGATGCTGCCACAAGCCAAGGAAAGCCCACAGCCACAAGAAGCTGGAAGAGACATAGTACAAAATTTCCCTTAGATATTTTGGAGGGAACACAGCACTGATAATACTTTCATTTAGCTGTATAGTTTCCAGATCGGTCAGAGAATGTATTTCTGCTGTTTTGAACCACTCAGTTTGTGGTAATTTATGATAGCAGCTCTGTAGGACATTAATATAGGCTCCAAATACATACAGCTGACCTATTGCTACAACTTCTCTAGGAGTTTCCCCATTTTCTGCCCTGCTCAGTACCAGGACAAAGTTCTTTGCTGTCTTCTGGGGGTAGAGAATGTCAAAAACTCAAGGGCGTTTTAACAAGTTGATTTGCCAACATTTCATGGCTGCTGGCAGAAGCCACAAGACTCCTGAATCAGAGACAAAGGACAGTTTACCACTAATAACAATGGGAGTAGCCAGAGTATCAGCATTTGTATCAATTCTTAAACCTTAGTTCCCATAGAATGACAGGAAGAGAACAAAAGAAACCTTGAGTTTAGTGAATTGAATCTTATATATTGGCCAGTAAACATGCCCATATTTGTACTATAAGATGTATATTATCTTTGTCATACTGGCTAATAAGCCTGCATGCTCTTTGCTCTGGAGGGAAGCATTATCTCTATCTTCTAAGGTCATTCATTATATAAACATCATTGCAAAGATAGTCCAGAATGAAAGTAGTCAGTGCTTCTGTTTATAAAATGTATAGAAATACCAGATGTTCATGGAGAATTCTCTTTCAACAGAGAGGGGAGAGGAGACAGTTGGGTTTATTTTGAATTCACTTTTGCTCTAAAGATGTATTCGTTATCAATTTCTGCATAACCCAACCTTCCCTTTTACCAGAAATGGATTAGGACAGCTCATGTGTACCTACCCAAGGGTAACATAAACAGTAACATAAGTTGGGGATGATTCCTTATGTGAAACAGCGATGACAGAAATGTGCTTGTTTCAAGGGGGATGACAATCTGTATTTTGCAAACTACTATAGGAGTTACTGTAGTCCATTATCCTGCAAGGCTCATTGAACAGTCTGTGGAACCACCTTTTAAGGTTGTTCCCAAAGAGGAAGTCTCACACGATTTTGACCCAGCCATAGCACTGATTTGGAAAAAAATAAAATATACAACTTTCCCAGGCTGACGGCTTTGAAGAAGGCCTTACTTATTAGCATCTGGGGTTCAGTGTGGTTGTTAAGCAGCAAGTACACTGGTTTCTACTTTCTCTCATAGTTTCTGCAAGCCTACCACTACATTGTGAAGGAGATTTTCAGCAGTAAAGCAGACAAGGGTTAAAATAAGAAAATAAACGCTGCCCCACTACATTTCAGTACCCAATGACGCATGCCCTCCCAGAGGGTCTCCGTTGCTGTTTAACTCAAGGCTTAAATTGAAGCAGGAGGCTGAATTTAGAAAAAAAACAACAAAATATTTGTCTGTTTTTTTTTTGTTTCCATATCTGAGGTGCTCCCTGGGCCAGGAAGGTCTTCCACTCTCTCTGTTTGTATTGACTGTTTCGCTACCTGCCACCCTAACTGGATAGATCATTTGGGACTTGAAGTACTTAAGCCGGATGGACTGAACTGAATTTTATGTCAATTCAACAAAGATGCCTGCTTTCTATCAATTCCATTGATTCCACTAACACAAGACCAAACTCTACAGTGGCAGAAGCAGGTAATGCACAGTGGTAAACCCAGGTGTAGTTAAGTGATTGACCTGGGGGGAAAGAGACAGACAGAAACAGAAAAGAGTGACAGAGAGAGACTACAAAGTCAAGAAAATCCAAATTGCCTTTGTTAAGCGAAGCAAAACATTTCTGAATTCAGTACTTAACTCAGGACAAATCCACCACCAAGACCTGAACCTACTTCTTCTTTTTTTCCCTTTTTATTTTTGAGAGCAAAGCACATGTTTTCCCCTGCGTCAGCAAGAGGGACAAGTGCTGAGTTTAAGGCAACCAAAGGGCATGAACTTGAACTGAGGTTTGAAAATATAGACTGTGCTAGATGCAATCTCAAGATTAGGAGACCTTTTGATATAGAGCCGCACATAGGTCTTTTCTCCTCCAAAGAACCAGTTACCTTCTGTTCTAGAGGCAGAAACGAATAGTCTGTTTCCCAGAAAGAAAAAAAAAAAAATTAAAGTCTCCAACTGAGAAAAAAATCACAGTTTTCCCAAGACTTATTTTGGTTCTTTATCTTGGGTCAGGGAGGACATCAGATCTTGGGTTGGAAGGTACGTCTGTAAAGGTGAAGGTGTGGCTAGGGATGGAACTTGTAGACTTAAAGAGTTTTCTAGAAATGCAAGTTGACCCTTGGTGGCTATGGGTTAACTTGTAGTCCCTGGGTACTGTGAGTGGTCACATTTAAAAGAGTGAAGGAGGCAAAATAGAAAGAGCCACACAGAGGTCTCTATATAGACTTTATGACAAGAGAAAAGGACCTCTAATCACTTACTGTGCCCCAGATCTAGAATCTTCCAGGGTCTGGAATCTTGAAAATGAGGCCTGAGAGAGTTTGATAGCCCAGAGGGCAGGGCTCAGCCCCATCTGGAAGGTCAGACTGGGCCAGCTCACATAGTTTAGCTAAACTATGAGTGGAATGGAACTTTGTGTTCCCTTCTATGTCTGAGCCACTTTTCTTATTTTTAAGAAAGGTGCCCTGAGGAGGGAAGGTGTTTTACCCAAGGCTTTGTGGTTACTGTGTTAGTCTGATTCCTCAATAAACAGACTCTAAAATAGGATTCAAGGATTTTAGTGGAGAAAACACCCTGAGCGTGGGAAAATGAGGAGGTACCAGGAGATGACCGTGACACAAGTCTGGGTTCTCAGGTTTAGGAGAAGAGCAGCAAAGTCTCCCACAGTTGCTGGGCCCACGTGCGTCACTGGCCTTTGTGAGTTTCTCTTCAACCTGACCACACCTTTTCAATAGTCTCTTCATTAAACTGTCTTCCATTACCTCATTTGTCTGTTTTCTGCCAAGACTTTGACAGATACAAATACTTTTATCATCGGTCAACAGTACAGGATTTATTAATTAGTATAGGGATTTTTATAAATGATTTTTATATCGGTGAAATCAGCAGTAAATAAGATATTAGAATTAACAGCCTAGAAATAGTGCATAGGTCTGTTTGTTCTTGCTTAGAGTATGAGAATCTAGGAAGTTCCAGGGCCTATTCCTTCTGGACTGCTATTTTGGGTCTAAGAGCTACCTACCCATTTAGCTCAGCAACCTTGACGATGATGAGATGATTGAAACTTGCCAGGAGAATTCTCTTGCATTTGCTTCAAGAGAAGCTTTCATGACAGGTGCTCATGGAGTCCAAAGACAGACTTCTGAGCCTTTGTCAAGTATACAGGAAGGCTGGGTGACTGTTTTGTTTGTTTGTTTTGTTCGGTGCCTACTTGCTTTTAAAAGTTAGTATGTGTGTCAGAATTTGGCTAGGACTTCTGGATTGTGGAGTGAGATACCTTTAGCCCGGCCCTACCTGAAACTATCAGAAGCCACCAACACCTGAAAAAACAACTCAGTAATTGTGAGTTGGTAATGAGGAGTACCTCAAACTGGCTTAAAACAGACCACAATGGGGAGAAGTACTCCCTGATAGGAGGGGAGAGAATTGCCTTTCCAAACAGTACACCTCCTCAAAGATCAAAGCCCACGATGGCATTGTCCTTCACACAGCCTTTGTGGACTGATGTGGGGTGGGGAGAGAAGGGCTGGGCTGAGCCTCAGTAAATGCTGGATTGGGTGCCTGGCCTCATGTTTTCAGAGGATGGGCTACATATAAACTTTGTTTTCAGCTATGCACCCTCACTACCAATTGGGGCCACCTAATAATGTAATGCCTTGCTGCAACTTTATTTGCAAACACGAATTTTGTTGCAAGAAACTTCCAGAGAGATTAGATGTCTAATACCCTCCAAATGCAGCGGAGGAAACAGAGGCCAGGGGAGACCAAGCCGCTCATCTGAAGCCACTCTGTATTTGGTGGAGAGAGACGTAAGTGAAAGCCAAGTTGCCCATCATATCTGGTGCTCTGTGTTCTGCTAAGCTGACTGCTCAGGGAAGGCTTGCATGGTAAGTTGAAGTGTGGAGGCACATTCATCTGTCACCAGGCATTCACCCAGTAGTTACTATGTGCCCAGGACTATGCCGTATGGGGTAGGCGAGGAAGAGAAAACAAGGTCCCTGCAGTGGAGAATTTACTATCTGGTTGGGAAGCCTCAGCTAACACCTAACACAGGAAACAGCAACAAACTAGCTCACTGGAATGGAATGGAAAACCAGTTTGATGGAGCACAAAGCAAGGTAATTCCAGTGGTTCAAAGACCTGCTTCAGACACAAATAGACCTGGCTCAAATCCTAGCTCTCCTTAGGCAAGTCCCTTAACCTTCTAAACCTGACGTTGCCCATCATTTAAATGGGAATAACAACAGTACATCTGTCCTAGGATGGTGAGAATGAAATAAGATCTTGCCTGCTAAAATGCTGAACATGGAATTGGACAATGTGGTATAATCTCTGTTGTCTAATTAATATCAATGACTTAATTTATTTCCTAATCAGAGAGGAGAGAGGTGCCTTAAACATACTCCTTGCTTTTTATTAAGCGTCACAGTGCATATGGTATTCCAAAGGGGTCCACGCAAGGGGTGGAATAGCCCAGAAGAATGCTAATTAGATAGCTGACTGAAATGACCTGCCAAGTAAATATGATCTAGAAACAGGATTAGCCAAGGGTCAACCAATTATGGTAGGATTACTCGGCTGCTGATTTGTCAGGGGTGACTGAGTGTCACACAGTATTTGGGGAGTAGTAATCACCTGCTTTCCCACACACTTCTTCAGATGTGGCCTTACAATCTGCCCCAAAGGCAAACATAGTGCTAAAAGTGACTAAGAAATCCCGTCTTCTGTGGTGTCTCTGCAGAGCAACTGCCATGTTGCTATGCAGAAAAGGATTAATTGTTCTTAGGGTTTCTGTTTGCTAATCTCATCACTAGCTTCACAAATGCCCCAAGGTCATGTTTAGTCTTAGATCAGTCTACAATAATATCTTGTGTTGTAGGAGTGTGCTCCTGTCCCTGAGTTCTTTTTGAGTTAATTAAAAAGATGATCACCAGGCTACCACACACAAACGGAACTGGAAAGGGAACACCTGTCTGTCTAGAGGAGAGACAAACATTGCCATATGAGGAAAATGGAGCTAAAGTTCCAAGAGCCTGCCTGAATGGGTAATTTCTGCTCAAAACCCAATCGGATTTTAGTTTGAAAGATGCTATCAACTAGAGAACAAAGTCTTAATCTGGTGTAGACACTTCAAGGAGCCTTATGGTTCTGAATCATTTAGAAAATTCAGTATACTAAACATGTTTCATAATCTATTAATACATAGAAAGAATGTGCACCTTAACACCTCCAATGGCAACAAACCTATGACCTTTTAAACCAACCTATGCAGTGACACTATTTAACAAAGGAAAGAAGAACAACACCTACCATAAAAGAAAAATTCCATCATGCCGGGATTTGCCCCAAGAGGTCTGTAACTGATCATCCACTTCTAAGGAAGGTTAGTCCAGTTTCATCTCATCAGCAGCACTGAAATTCCTCCTGGGAATCCTATTTTCTCAGTTACCTAGAAGGAGGTTAATATAAACGTAAAAAAAAAAAAAATCAATCTAATCATCTCTTCACACCTCCTAGAAAGGTGGCTATTTAAAAAAAAAACAGCAAGACGAAGTGTTGATGAAAATGTGGAGACATTGGAATCTTTGTGCTCTGTTGATGGGATTATAAAATGGAAAATAGTAGACAGTTTCGTGTAATCCAGCAATCCCACTCTTGCTGGGTTTCAAAGCAGGGTCTCAAGCTGGCATTTGCACACCCATGTTCACAGTAGCGTTATTTACAAGGAGGGCTAAGATGTAGAAGCAGCCCAAACGTCCACTGATAGATGAATAGCTAAATAAAAGCAGTATCTTCATACAATAGAATATTATTTGGACTTCAAAAGAAAGGAAATCCTGTCCTTTGTGATAACATGGATAAACCTTGAGAACATTATGCTAAGTGAAGTAAACCAGTCACAAAGTCACATAAAGACAAATATTGTATGATTCCATTTACATGAGGTAGCTAAAGTACTTAAATTTATAGAAACAGAAAGTTGAATGGTGGTTCCCAGGAGCTGTGGGAGGAGAGAGAAAAAGGAAATTGTTGCTCAATGGATGCAGAGTTTTAGACTTGCCAGATAAAAAAGTTCTGATGATCTGTTTTACAACAGTGTGAAAATACTGAACACTATACTAAAAAATGGTTAAAATGGTAAATTCCTTGTTAAGTGTTTTTTTTTATTTTTTGCCACAATAAAACATCACTGTAATAAATACATCAAAAAGCTAAGACGAATTCACAGATGGTGGAAAAGATAGATAGACAGATAGATGATAAAGATGTAGTGAAATGTTACAGCATAGAATATAGTGGTGTGAACGTGGGTATTTACTATAAAAGTTTCAACTTTTTTGTATGCTTAAACATATTCATAGTAAAATCTTGGCAAAGAATGAAAATATTCAAGGTCCCAATTAATATTTATATATGTGTACCCTACATATGATACTTGTATTATATATGTAGCTTACATTGATAATTATAATTCATTTTTCTTTTTTTTTACATATACATTTGTTTATTAGGTTTCCACAGAATTAAAAAGGCTTAAAATTTAATAACAATAACAATGTTTAAGATAAGGACTAGAAACAAAAACCTCATAAAGAATGAACAAAGATAAATACATTCAGAAAAGAAATCAGATGATTACTACATCAAGATATTAAGCAATATTAATAATAATAATGCAAAGAAAGTAACATTCACACTGTCAAATAAGAGTATGTCTATTATAGAATGCTTTGACTCTGAGGCTCAGTATGGAGTCATCAGTTAACTTATTTTTTTTTTTAGGAGATTTTTTATTACTGCTTC
>CAUYON010010426.1:0-22719 GCA_963573935.1 Arctocebus calabarensis | reverse complement strand
TCCCAGCTACTAGGGAGGCTGAGGCAAGAGAATCGCTTAAGCCTAAGAGCTGGAGGTTGCTGTGAGCAGTGTGACGCCACGGCACTCTACCCAGGGTGATAAAGTGAGACTCTGTCTCTACAAAAAAAAAAAAAAAAAGAGGAAATGTTTGATATTGAAAAAGCTGAGTAACAGTTTTGGGGAAAAATAGGTTAGACTCACATTTCAAACTAAAATAAATGACGGATTTTTTTCCTTAAATATAAAACAAAAACACAGAAGAAAACTGTAACTGAATGTTATCAAAGTCTTGAAGAGGGATGCCTTTGAAAGTCTAGAAGCAATGGAGAAATCACAAAGGAAAAGTGTAACTGATTTCATTATGTAAAAAAAAAATAAAATAAGGTTTAAAATAAATAAGTAGGCAAATGGGAGAGAGGCTAATATGTTTATTAAATGACTCACATACATTGATAAGGAAATGAAAAAACAAATAAATTACTAAAGTTGAAATTCAGCTAGTATGGAAAAAAAACCCCACAACTTTTCTAGCAGTTAAATGAATGAAAATTAAAATAAGAGGGGCGACACCTGTGGCTTAGTGAGTAGGGAGCCAGCCCCATATACGGAGGGTGGTGGGTTCAAACCTGACCCTGGCCAAACTGCAACAAAAAAAAAAGAAAGAAAAAAAAAGAAAATTAAAATAAGAATTAAGAATCCTCTAAATTAAGCATAACATTAAAAAACCTTGGCATATTTAGTACTGGTAAGGATAGGACAAAATTTCTAGGTGGGAGAATAAATCTTAACTCTTTGGAGACTAATTTTACTTCAAGAAGTTGTAAAATTGCCTTGTTCCTTTTGACCTAGCTTCTAGGAAAACATCCTAATAAAATAATATTAAATGTGGATAAAGCTATTTTGAATGAAGATATCCATCACATTTTTAAGGGAAGCATTATATATGTTATAAACAAGGGAAGAGTTAAGCATTATGGGGTAAACTGACCCAATAAGCTATTTTGCAGCAAGGTAGAAAATTAAATTTCCAGAGTAAGACAACTCATCTGTCTGAGCTTCAGGATAATAACCGTGTCCTCCTCATCTGATTGTTTTGGGACTAACTGAGATCATGCCTCATACATGTGTGTAGCCCAGCACTTGTGTGGACTATGCAACCATGTTACATAGACTACGTCCATGATTACATGGACTATGTAACCATGCAACAAATGTTAGCTAATGTTACTGTTTTTATAACTGTCAGATGGAGATAAATAACAAGAATGGAATATGAAAACATGATAAGAGCTGGGATAATAGGTGATCTTTTTTTCTTTTCCAAACTTTCTTTATTGTTGATACAGCTTATGTATATAATCTTAACAGCTTTATTGAGGCATACCTTCCAAATCATACTATTTATCTGTTCTGAGGGTACAATTCAATAATGTTTAATCTGTTTGCAGAGTTGTACAACCATCACTGCAATCCATCGCCCTAAAAAAGATCCCTCATGCCCATGGGTAATAATTCCTTGTTGATGCTCCAGCCAGCTCAAGGCAACCACTAATCTGCTTTCTGTCTCTACAGATTTACTCTTTCTGGATATTTCATATAAATGGGACCATAGGCTATGTGGCCTTCTGTGTCTGGCTTATTTCAGCTTATAATTTTTAAGAGTTCAGAAACATAGTTTGCACTGTGCTTGTAAAACAAAAACAAAAGCAAAAACAAAGCAATTCCTTGGCATGATTGCTCTTTACATTTTCCCCAACCTAAAGGCATTAGCCAGAGTCTTGTCAGGAAACAGGCGAGGAGTTTAATGAGGGACTATTTAATGAAGAGTAGGGGAGCCGATGGTGCAGTGAGAAACGCCTCTGACCCCTAGGCCTTAAGAGGCCAGAAGGAAGAGCAGAGTTGCTAGAACTTGGACAGTACTGTAGCCACAAAGTTTGGTCATCCTGGTGGGGGCCGTGGCCTGGCAGAAAAACAGCTACACCCAATACTATCACTGGTCAGAGAGCACTGGGCGGAGTTAAGAATAGACGCCCCAACCTCACTCTGTCCTCCATCTAATCTTCTGCTGATATCTCTATTTGCTGGACTGGACTGGAAGGCTGGGGTAGGGAGCCCAGGTGACACAGTCCACAGAGATCAGACTCCAGGGCAAGAGCAGGGTAGAGAAAGGCCTCAAGACAATGGGCTGGGCATGGTGGCTCATGCTTGTAATCCTAGCACTTAGGCCAAAGCAGGTGGATCTCCTGAGCTCAGGAGTTCAAGATCAGTCTGAGCAAGAGAGTGACCCCATCTCTACCAAAATAGACAATCTAGCCAAGCCTTGTGGCAGGTGCCTGTAGTCCTAGCTATTTGGGAGGCTGAGGCAAGAGGATTGCTTGAGCCCAAGAGTTTGAGGTCTCTGTGAGCTATCATGCCATGGCACTCTATCCAGGGCAACAGAGAGAGACAATGTTTAAAAAAAAAAAGAGGTCGCTGGAGACAAGCCACAAACCCACATCTCCCAGGGTGCACCCAGGCCTTTCTCTCCTCTTCCCTAGTACTGCGCATTTAATCACCCCCAGTACTCAGGGTCTTTTCACATGCAAAGAACTTTGACATCCTCTCACCTCTTTACTCCTGGCATCCCAAACTGGGATGCTCTTTCTCTCTTCCTGCCTTCCAGCCTTGCTCAGACGTCTCCGGGGCTGAGGTGGGAGTTCTCACCTCTGCTCACACGGTGTCTCATTCTTCTGACAGTTTTAAGCGTTTCCACTGTTTCATTTTCTCTATGGCATCCTTCTATCCTCCTTGAAGTCAACCTCGCTCAACTTTCCGCTGAGCTCTGAATGGGACTTGCCACTTCTGGTTAGGGAGATGTTAACTACCATTGCAACAGATCTAACAGAGCACTATAAGAAAAGGACCCATATTTAATAAGTTTCCCCAGTACCCTGCTAAGATGCACTGGGTCCTGTGACTCTTGCCTTATAAACCGCATCACAGGGGATCACTGGCCTTTCCTCTGGCCCCAGCTTTCCTGCCTTGCTTACTCAGGGAGTGGCAGCCTCCAGCTGGGAGCTGGACCTGGGCAGGGAAGGAGTGAGGAGAGAAACAGAGCAAGCAGCTGAGGGCTGCAGCGGTGAGCTGAGGAAGCGGGGGAGATCTGGATGGGGCAGGCCCAGAGCCCAGCAAACCTCCAGTGCTCTCTGAGCTGACTGCCCCTTCTTGGGTACCCACTGGAACTTCACGCCCTGAAGGGGGAAGCCTGACCGCCTTGCTTGTCCTGCTCCGCCAGGACTGGGCCAGCTAGATGGTAGGGAAAGAGGGAGGTGAAATAGTGGGACCACACCTATGGTGCACATTGCAAGGGTACATGTCAAATCTATTAAGCATATAGCATAAATATCTTAACACAATAATAAACTAAGTGAGGTGGAGGCTATGTGAATCAATTTGATAAAAAAATTTCAAATTTTATATATAATCAGGACATTGTACCCCATGAATGCATTAATGTATACATGATATATGTATTTATGACATAATACAAAATAATTAATTTTAAAAAAGATTGTGGATGACAGATAAGATGAATGTGATTATATACAAAGTCAAAAATGCACACACAAAAAATTCAAAAGAATATTATAGCATGAAATTAAGACAGTATCCTAACAATGGCACCTTTTTATGATATAAGATAACTGCCTCCTAAAATTTAAATATCAACACATTTATTTAACATTTAACAAAAGACACAGGAGTTTAGATTAATGAATAATATATCCCTGCTGGGGAATAATATGTCCCTGCTGGGCTCACTTCCTTTCAGAGGCCTGAAGTGCTAAAGAGATAACAGACGGCCTAGGCTGTGGTTGACATGCAGTCACTGTTGCTCATTGGTGGGGTGACTCCAGAGGCCTTTGCCATCTACTGGGTTTGGCTGCAGTAGTGTCCCTAATAGAAGGTCCTTCTCTCCGAATGACTCCCAACAGCCCTCTCTGCCCTGTGTATGCTCTTGCCACCCCATACAGGTCTGGCCGCCTGGGGAATACAAAGGTGAATGAGGAGCAGCGGCAGACCCTGCAGGCCAAGGAGACATAACCAGAGCCCTTGGCTGTAGACAGATTTGGTGAAGATGTTGGGGCCTGTACCGCCCACAGCTCTGGACTAGGAAGCCACGTCCTTCATGCCTACAGGAGACAGGGGCTTCCAGGCATAGCACCCTCTCCTCTTTGATGGGATCTTGCTATAGGCTTTTTGTCACATAAGGAGGCGGAACCACCCAATGGCCAGAGTGGCTCAGATCTGGAAGAGGAGGCCCTGGAGCAGGCGCCCAGGGGGCCTGAGTGCAACTAGAATACTTTGATCTCCTCTGGGAACCTGGTTGGACATTTATTCATTCACACACGTGGTAAACATTTATCTGTGCATGCTCTTGCCAGGCCCTATCCAAGAGATGTTGACCACCCTCAGGAAGGGGGGCACATGTGTATTCCTCCAAAGCCAACAGAGACATCACAGCCAGGCCCAGCCATGCTGGCCTGCCTCTAGCTGAACTCCACAAATCCCCATGGTAATGTGGCTGCTTGGAGAAAGTCTTTAGACAATACTGGCTCTAGGAATAAAATTTAAAGGAGGCCAAGGAGCCAACCAGGACAGGACTAGGCCAGCTAGGAGGCAGCTGGCTCTTAAGGGGAGAGGCCAACTGCAAGGGCTTCTAGGTAAGATGGGGCAGAGGAGGCAGGGCAGCCTCTGCGCAGTCTCCATTCTGACTCCCCATATTGGGAAGCTCTGGGAATACCCACTCGCCCATCTGGGCACTGCATCGGGCTGCGTAGTTTGTCGCTTGCCGTTGTTCAGCTGGATGTCCCTGCTGGGCTCCCTTCCTTTCAGAGGCCTGAAGTGCTAAAGAGATAACAGATGGTGCTCACTCAGTGGATGTAAACGGTTGTTAGCTCCCCCCTCCCTGTGCCCACCTCCCTACTCCATGCCCATGCAGAACCTGTACTTGCTCCCTCCCTTGGTGGCTACAGAGCCTTGCTATTCAAAGTGAGGTCCAAGGACAGGCAGCCTAAGTGTCACCTGCGAGCCTTTCGGAAGTGCAGAGTCTCAGGCCTCTCCCTCATCCTACTAAATCAGAACCTGCATTTCAACAAGGTTCTGAGGTCAGTGACATTTGAGAAACCATGAGGGAAAAAAGGCCCCAGCTTTGGTGGATGAAGCCAATTTCTAGGTCAGACTTACCCACCCTACCTTGAGATCAAGAGGATTTCTCTCCCACCCTGAAAGTGCCATTAATTTATTTAAATTAAAATATTTTGACTAGGTAATACATGTGTATGATTTAAAAGGTGCAAAAGAGGGTGGCACCTGTGGCCCAGTGGGTAGGGTGCCGGCCCCATATACTGAGGGTGGTAGGTTCAAACCCAGCCCCGGCCAAACTGCAAAAAAAAAGGAGCCAGATGTTGCGGCAGGCGCCTATAGTCCCAGCTACTTGGGAGGTTGAGGCAAGAGAATCACCTAAGCCCAGGAGTTGGAGGTTGCTGTGAGCTGTGACACCACAGCACTCACTTTGAGGGTGACAAAGTGAGACTCTGTCTCTACAAAAAAAAAAAAAAAAGGTGCAAAAGAATAGTGAAGTGGCCCTCTCACCCCTGTTCTCTGGAGGCCCACCAGTGTTACCAGTGCCAAGAGGCTCCCTTAGTTTGCTGAGAATCCAGTTACTTGCACACTCATCTAGGCAATGCAGTTTCCTGATGCCTGCCTGTAAGACATTCTGCCTGTGCGAAATACACTTCCATACTGGGCATGGGCCGGCTAGAGCTTTTCTCCTTATCCCACTGTATCTGGGTCATCCTCCAAGGTGGGACACCTAGAGCTCCTCACCTACTGTCGTGATGAATTGCCCAGTACAAAAGTCCTCAAGCCAATCCTGGGTGCTATTGGGCAGCTCTTTGCACACAGAAGGGGGTGTGAGCATCCTTCCACTGAGGCCTTTTGAGAGGGTTTCCGGCAAGGGCTTGGCAGGTCTCTGACGAGGCAGCCACTGGAGCAGAGGGACATGGTCCCCAGGACAAGAACCCTTCTGGAGCAAGTGACTCCTTCACCTCCAGTTGTCTGGGAACCCATCAACAAATCCAACCTGCTCTCTGAATAGAAAGTGAAAATTCTTTATTATCCATTTAGGTGTTTCACATCTTCACTAAAGCAAACTCTTGGATTTATAAATCTGGCGTGTTCTGGAGGAAGCAAAATAGGCAGAGGTCATGGCTGATTGGGGATTGGCCTGATTCTTCCAACGTGATTTTGAAATGTCTTGGTGGAGGCCATATAGCCTGGGGATGGTTGCACTGTTTGTTTTATACTGGTATGAAAATTTCTTTGTATGGTTACTAATTCAGTAAATATTTATTGAGTACCTATGATATGTCAAATGTTGGACTACATGCTAGTGATAATGGTGGCAAGCAACCCAAACATGATCCCTGCCCTTGGGTGCTTCAGTCTAGATGGGAATTAAGCCTTTTTTTTTTTTTTTCCAAGACAGAGTCTCACTGTGTTGCCCTCAGTAGAGTGCTGTGCCATCACAGCTCACAGCAACCTCAAACTCTTTGGCTTAAGCAATTCTCTTGCCTCAGCCTCCCGAGTAGCTGGGACAACAGGCACCCGCCACAACAACTGGCTGTTTTTTTTGTTGTTGCAGCTGTCATTGTTGTTTTAGCTGGCCTGGGCCAGGTTCGAACCCTCCACCCTCAGTGTATGTGGCTGGCATTGTAACCACTGTGCTACAGGCGCTGAGCCACAGAGGAATTAAACCTTAATCATCAGAGACTCAATAGGCTGTTTGAGAGTTCAACCAGAAACAGCCAGAGCTCTCCCCCAAGTGGCGATGTACGACGTGTCCGAATTGGAAAGGTGAAGGCAGCCTAACTTAGGAGATGGGGAAGCATTCCAGGTGGAGGAACCACATTTGCACTTTGACAGGGGAAGGAGCAACTGAGGAACTGGATGAAGTTTGCAGACTGGGCTCTGTGAGGCTTCCTTTTAATCAAGTTGACTTTAGTTGTAGGATTGCTCCATTAAATTCTACTTCCTTAGAGGATTCATCCTGGTGGCCTCCCTACTGCACATCAGGGCTCCTAGGCTCAGAAAATCCAGCGATCCCATCATAGCTTCTAGATGCTGTTGCACAGTCCACCAACGTTTCCTGCTTTCTGCCAGCCCTCTGCTCCCCAGCTTTTTTTGAGCATTACCTTCATTGATCTTATAGAAAATGGCTTTTAAATGGGGAAAAGTGAAGCAGGAACTTGAACTCTTCATATTTGGGAAAACTCCTTTCTCTCTAAATAATGGTTGCCTTATTAGAAAGATGAGGGAGCCGCCTCTCAAGAACTCCTTTCCATTCTGATAATCTGGGATCACATGAATTGCCTTAGTCTCAACTGGTCCACCTAGTATTGAGCTATCTCATGCCTGTGGGAGTACCATGATGCCAGCCAGTGGGGCATTTATGTGACATCATGAGGACCAAGCATAAAAAAACAAAGTACCCCCTCCTCCTGAGGCTAGTGTCATCAGGGTTGACTAGTCATGCCAGTGTTTTTGCCCCTGCCCCTCATCAGTTCTTCCTCAGTGGCTGGTAGCTCCACTGGGGAACCAAGTGTAGAAGGGGAATGTGACTTCCTCCAGGTGTCCTTGAGCACCTCAGCTAAGAACTGTAAGTGCTTCTTAGGAGTTCCTAAATCTGGCTTGGTGCCCATAGCTCCAAGTGGTTGGGGCGCTGGCCACATACACTGGGCCTCACAGGTTTAAACTCAGCCTGGGCCTGCTAAAAACAATGACAACAAAAAAATAGCCAGGGGGCGGTGCCTGTGGCTCAGTGAGTAGGGCGCCAGCCCCATAGGCCAGAGGTGGGAGGTTCAAACCCAGCCCTGGCCAAACCCCCCCCCCAAAAAAAAATTTATAAAATTAAAAAAAAAAAAAAAAGCCGGTGTCATGGCGGGCACCTGTAGTCCTAACTACTTGGGAGGCTGAGACAAGAATCGCTTGAGCCCAAGAGTGAGGTTGCTGTGAGATGTGATACCACGGCATTCTATGGAGGGTAGAGACTCTGTCTCATTAAAAAAAAAAAAAAAAAAGGGTGGCACCTATGGCTCATCAAGTAGGGCACTGGCCCCATATACTGAAGGTGGCAGGTTCAAACCCAACCTCGGCCAAATTGCAAAATAGAAAAATAGTCAGGCGTTGTGGCGGGCTCCTGTAGTTCCAGTTACTCGGGAAGGCTGAGGCAAGAGAATCGCTAAGCCCAGGAGTTGGAGGTTGCTGTAAGCTGTGTTGACACCATGACACTCTACTGAGGGCAATAAAGTGAGACTCTGTCTCTACAAAAAAAAAAAAAAAGTTTCTAAATCAGTCGGGCAGGGTGGCTCACACCTGTAATCCTAGCACACTGGAAGGCCAAGGCAGGTGAATTGCTTGAGCTCACATGTTCAAGATCGGCCTGAGCAAAAGCAAGACACCACCCCCCACACCGAAAAACTGAGGCAAGAGGATCTCTTGAGCCCAAGAGTTGGAGGTGCTGTGAGCTGATGGCACGGCACTCTAACCAGGGTGACATAGTGAGACTCTGTCTAAAAAAAAAGTGTTCCTAAATCACCCTGCTTGAAATAGCTTTTCTTTTTTTGAGACAGAGTCTCACTATGTTGTCCTTGGTAGAATGCCATAGTGTCACAGCTCACAGCAACCTCAAACTCTTGGGCTTAATCGATTCTCATGCCTCAGCCTCCTGAGTAGCTGTGACTACAGGTGCCCGCCACAACGCCTCGCTATTTTTTTTGTTGCAGTTGTCATTGTTTGGCTGGCGCGGGCTTTGGCGTATGTGGCTGGTGCGCAACCACTATGCTAGAGTGCCGAGCCGGAATAGCATCTTAAATTTCTGGAAAAGGATTCCACTTGGTTCCAATTCACCTCCTCCTACCAGTGATGCAACTTTCCTCGGTACACTCTCATCTGTGGATCCAGGAACTCAACTTTCTGTAAGCTGTTTCTCCATAGAACACAGTACACAGAATTGAAGGGAGAGAAGATGGCACTTTCTGGGACCTGCCCAATATATGTGTTCTCTGATACTTATTTGGTTATAAAACAATAAAAGGTGTCAATTTCAAATGTGTCCTGATTTTTTTTTTCCCCTTCAGGTCTTTATAGTTACCCTGTGTTTTAGGGGAAAATGCAAAGAGAAGGCGAGACCAAAAAGAGGCAGACACAAACAATTAGTAAGCAATATATTATGTTCCTTGTTATCTTGCAAAGAAATTCAAGTGAAAGTAAGGAAACGCTTTAAATGAGAAACATTAAAATAAAATTAAAGGCTAGGAAGGCACTGATAAAGCTGGAACTTTTCAATGAGTGCAATTTGATAAAACTTGGAAGGCATTTAGAATCAAGTTTTTATCCTCTGCCTTAAGGAGCTTAATTAAATTCCCTCAAAACAATATAAACATGAAGGGGCGGCACCTGTGGCTCAAAGGAGTAGGGTGCCAGCCCCAAATACTAGAGGTGGTGGATTCAAACCCAGCCCCAGCAAAAAAATGTACCCCCCACCCCGTTGCAGCCCATATAGCCTATGGCTAGGAGGAGTGAGAGTTATAAGAAATACCTGTATAGCTCAATAATGCAACACATTGGTGGAAAGGGCATGGAGAGGGATTTAGCTCTCCTAACAAGCACGAGAGCTTAAGAGATGACAGCAGTGGTGAATTGGCAGTCTACACCTGTGGTGTTGAGAGGCATGAGATTAGCCTTATATTAGGCTGGAGAAGGCAGTTAAAAAGGGTGCACATTCTATCACGGACTTGCTTATTCTGATTCTGTCTCCTCTTCGGCCTGCAGAACTCCAGCACGGCGTCTGCTGAAGATTACCAAGCTCTGCTAAGGACCTAAGAAGACTTTATTCTCTCTAAGATTCACTCTCTCTCCAGCTAAAGTAGATAGCCCTCAGGCACCTAAGAGAAACTGTACCAGAGCAAGGTAACTTAGCGGTCTGCGTCTAGACCTAGTTAAGCTAGACCCGAGACCTGGCCAGTCCTGGGCCCTAACACCTCCCCCACCCCACCCCCCATATATATATGTAAACATGAAGGCATTCATTGCAGTATTTTCATAATAGTGAACACCTCAAACAAATTAACTGCTCAATAGTAAGGAAATGGTCAAGTAAATCAGCTCACTTACCCTTTTTCCTCCTTTCCTACCAGTAGGACCCCTCTGCTTTCTAACTCTGCATCAAGAATGAGCCCTTGGCTCAGTGCCTGTAGCTCAGCGGCTAGGGCACCACCAAATATACCAGAGTTCCCAGCTACTAGGGAGGCTGAGGCAAGAGAATCACTTAAGCCCAAGAGCTGGAGGTTGCTGTGAGCAGTGTGACGCCACGGCACTCTACCCAGGGCGATAAAGTGAGACTCTGTCTCTATTAAAAAAAAAAAAAAGATAGAGGGGGGAACTTTGGGGAGTGATACAATATGTAAGCTTATTATCTTGATAGTGTGATGGTTTTTATGGGTGTGTACATATGACAATGCTTATCAACTTGCATACATTAGATACATGCAGTTTATTATACATCAATAGTGATAAAAATGTAAAAGAAAGTCCACCTCACTTTGATTCTTAGTGATTTCATGAAGAAAGAATCTTCTTTAAAAGTTAAATTGAGGTCAGGAGGTTGGTTCATGCCTGTAATCCTGGCACTTTGGGTGGATTGTTTGAGGTTCAGGAATTCAAGACCAGCCTGAGCAAGAGTGAGACTCCATTTCTAAAAGTAGCCAGGCATTGAAGTAAGCACCTATAGCCTCAGATATTTGGGAGACTTGAGGCAACAGGATTGCTTAAACCCAAGAGTTTAAGGTTTCTGTGAGCTATAATGCCATGGCATTCTACCAGAGGCAACAAAGTGAGACTCTGTCTCAAAAATTAAACTGAATTAAATTAAAATTTAAAAAAGTTAAATTGAGATCATAAATTATAGCATTCCTACAGGGTAAATGAAAACTGGAAATCGGAGCACCTGATCTCATCCTGAGTGCAAGTTTCATGAAGAACCTTTTCTATGTGTTTCAAACTATGTTCCCAGTGCCTGGCACATAGTAGACTCTTTAAATTTATGTTTAATAAATTAATATTATCAGATAAAGGAAGGAAGCAGGGACAAGGGCAGACTTAAAGCATATCAGGACAAAGTTCCAGAGTGAAGGCATTGAAATACAGTCTGAACTTGACTGTGACCCATCAAGCTTCACTTACTCTCACCCACACACTCCTACATCTGAAACCTGGGGAAACAGATGAAGCAGGAATAAGTCCCTGCTAAAGTCCTGATAAACAGACAGCCCAGGAGAAATAAAGGAAACATCAGGATAAGAGTTACTTTGGGGGTAGAGATTTATGAAATCAGGGACAATTTCAGGGCTTGGGATGTTGTGGTAACAGTTTGTGGGATTGTACGGAGAAAACAAGGGCCTGGGAAAGGTTTCACTCCTGTGTTAACATGAACATCACTCACCACCTCCACAGCTCAGCCTATCCTGGGATCAACTTCCAGGAGTTCTGGAGAGAGCCAAAGGCCTGGCTTCCATTACCAAAGCTGTTACCTGACTCATACTTGAGCTTAGCCAAATGATCTCCCCATCTCTGGACCCTTCTCTCTGCGGTATATTCTTTCCACCCCATACCCTGCATATAAGGAGGGATATAAAAGTCCTTTAACATTTTTTTGGTAACTAAGAGGCGGTAGGAAGGCAAAGAGAGGTTCTGTTCCCCTTACTGGAAATTACTTGGACCCTTTTGATGTTCTTCCTTTGGAAGCTGTACCTTTCTCCCCTTCTCCATCAATCCCTCTCTCTCTAATCCCCCCAGCCTTATAACAGTCTTATGCACATCCACACAAACCCCAAAGCAGCTCTGCACCTTTTCTAAGATCTGACATACATGTTTCAGCTGCTCTTTTTTCCCTCTTGGCCAAACTCTAGAGCCAGCTTGTGCAGCCCTTGTATGGCCCCCGTCCTCGACAGCAGCCCTCCTCTCAACCCAGTCTTTACAAACTGCTGTTGTCTGACCCAGCACAACCCAGCAGAGGGCGGGCTGAGAGCAGAAATGGGGAAGGATCAGCAAGCATGTGAGCCTCCAAACTGCAGTTCCAGATTTTGGAGGAACATGGCCTCATTCTCACCTAGAAGTCTGGGATGGGAAGGGGAGGATGGGAAGGAGAGGATACCTGGGGGAAGTGGCCAAGAGAGATACAATTTTTCAGACTAAGAACAGAACCAGAAGGAAGAAGCAAATTCTGGATATCCCTTCATCCTTTTCCCAGGAATCAGACTTTTCGTATCTCTTTGCAACTGGTACAAAGAACAGTAACAGCATGAGACCATGTGTCAAATCCAGACACAATGTTTAATACATGATAGAATATTTTATCTATATATAGATTATTTTATATTTTATTTTTAATCTCCCCTTGTCCTTAAAAAATGATCATGGATTCAGGTGTCCTAAGGTAGAGAAGATTAGAGTTGTGGGGCAGCACTTGTGGCTCAATGAGTAGGGCGCCGGCCCCATATACCAAGGGTGGCGGGTTTGAACCTGACCCTGGCCAAACTGCAACCAAAAAATAGCCAGGCATTGTGATGGGCACCTGTAGTCCCAGCTACTCAGGAGGCTAAGGCAAGAGAATCACCTAAGCCCAAGAGCTGGAGGTTGCTGTGAGCTGTGATGCCACAGCACTCTATCAAGGGCGGCAAAGTGAGTCTGTCTCTAAAAAAAAAAAAGAGGCTGGGCGCCTGTGGCTCAGCGGGCTAGGGCGCCAGCCACGTACACCTGAGCTGACGGGTTCGATTCCAGCCTGGACCCACCAAACAACAATGATGACTGCAACCAAAAAAAGAAAATGGCCGGGCGTTGTGGCGGGCACCTGTGGTCCCAGCTACTTGGGAGGCGGAGGTGGGAGACTCGCTTGAGCCCAGGAATTGGGGGTTGCTGTGAGCTGTGATGTCACAGCACTCTGTCCAGGGTGACAGCTTGAGGCTCTGTCTCAAAAAAAAAAGAAAGAAAGAAAGAAAAAGATTAGAGTTGTGTTGATAAGAGATTTGAGAGAGAAGGATGTCAGATCCCATTTTCGCTGAGGGCTATATTTCAAACTATAATTCTTGACCAGTTAGTGAATGAATTGTGACCAATATCTTTTGATGGCGTATAATAGCAGAGAATAAAGGTAAGTATTATTTCAGGTAGCATACAGAAGATATAAAATGTAATTTTTTCTATGGATTATAAAGTTTGAAAGCTGCTGACTTATAGGGCCATTTGTGATCAAAAAGGAAATAATTGCCAAAACTTGGAAGCAACCAAGACATCCTTCACTAGGTGAAAGAATAAATAAATGAAAGGTCCTACTTCTAGACAATGGAACATTATTCAGTGCTAAAAAGACATTTACAAAACCAAGAGAAAATATGGAGGAAACATACAATACTAAAGAGACTGATCTGAAAAGGCTACATATTTTATAACTCTACTATTTGACATTCTGGAAAAGTCAAAGCTATAAATATGGCACAAAGATAAGTGGTTTCTGGGGGTTGAGTAGAAATGAGGAATTAATAGGGGAGCAGAGAGGATTCTTAGGGCAGTGAAAATACTTTACATATTAATATAATGGTCATTATAAATTTTTCCAAACCCATAGAAGGTACAATACCAAGACCGAACTCTAATGTAAAGTATGGTCTCTGGGTGAAAATAATGTGTCAATGTAGGTTCGTTTATTATAACTAGTGTACCAATCTGGTGAGGGGTGTTGATAATGGGGGAGACTATGCATACATGGGGGCAGAAGATACGTGTAAAATCTCCATACCTTTTACTCAATTTTGCTGTGAACCTAAATCTGCTCTAAAAAATAAGGTCTACTTGGCTAGGCTCAGTGGCTCTTGCCTATAATCGTAGCACTCTGGGAAGCCAATGCAGGTGGGTCACCTGAGGTCAGAAGTTTGAGACTAGACTGAGCAAGAGGGAGACCCCTATCACTACTGAAAAATAAAGTCTACTTAAAAAATTATTTTTAAAGAAAAAAAGGAATGAAAAAGATTATTTTCCCTACCCCCCATTAGATAGAAGAAAATGACACCCACACCATCCTGCCTCCTGTTTTATTTCCCACAGATCTTGTTTCCATCCACACCTCCTCTGTTCTCTTCCATGCCAATTCCAGGGTCCAGCTTCTCAGGTCTGGGTCCATAATGTCAAGTGAAGCCCCACCCATATACCACCCCTCAATGGCCAACCCATCACCACCACAGCCATAATTATGCAGCCTCTGTCAACCAGGGATGCTTTTATTCCCTGAAAGAAGAAATTCAAGGATGAAAAATGCACACATTTCCATATCCTCGTCTCCTCCCACCCATGTCAGTATGCTAAAGGGGACCCTCATCTATCTGGAACTAAGGAAGAGGATGATCTCTATAGGAGTGGGGAAAAGACTGAAGGATGACTGCTCTTTGAGTGAGTGGTATAACAGTAAAGAAGAGATCCTGGAATTTGTAGAGTGCCGCTCTAGGGAAAAACTTTGCATCACTATCCCATCATCACTCATCTTGCACTGGCATCTCCCTACTTCAGACCTTACAAGAGTCACTCAACCCTTCATTTCAGTCTTCATCTCATAAGTCATCCCCTAAATCCACCTATCACAGTTTCCTGACTCCACTTAGTGACTCTCCACATTGTATCTTCTCATTGGACTTCACCTTGAATGCTCTATGCCCCACATGATTCCCTAGTGTCTGTTACCACAAGGGTAAAGGGAACTAATTTCCTTCTGTAAACCTCTCTCCCAAGCTCCTTCCCTCATTACCCTCAACCACAACTCACAACAGAGAAATCCAGTATCCCTGAGGGCACACAATTAGGCTGCCTCACTCCTCCTGCGTGCTGAGGATTCGCATTAGGATATTGTATACATCCTGTTCCATGTAGCCCTGTAGGTGGCAGGAAATAAACAAATGGAAATGAAGAAAGAAAGTGGAAAGGTAAAGGAGAGGTTCTGTGGTGTAATAGAATGCTCTTTACTACATAACCTCACTTTTTATTTATTTATTTATTTTTAGAGACAGAGTCTCACTTTGTTGCCCTCGATAGGGTGCCATGACGTCACAGCTCACAGCAACCTCCAGCTCTTGGGCTTAGGTGATTCTCTTGCCTCAGTCTCCCAAGTAGCTGGGAATACAGGCACCCACCACAACACCTGGGCTATTTTTGTTGTTGTTGTTGCAGTTTGGCAGGGGCCGGGTTCGAACCCACCACCCTCATCTATGGGGCCGGTCCCCTACTCACTGAACCACAGGCACCACCTTCACTCATAGTATTTAAATTCTCTATGGCTGTGTTCCTATTTTCCCAAGGAAGATAATGTCTACTTTGCAGCATTGCTGTAAGGGTTACAATGATGAATATGAAGCAAAACACCTGCTACAGAATAGGTATTTTGTTCATTGTAGTTATTATTCTTAACAATAAATCAAGTCACCCACCTCTTCTTCCTTGATTTGAGCTAAACTGCCTCAGGAGGAAAGTAAGAAAGGGTGTAGGGAATAAGAAAAGGCCTTCCAATACATCAAGGAATTGAAAAGGAGGGGTAAAACACCTCTCACCTTACTCATTCATACACAACCTCTCTTGATCTACCCAATGAGATCTAGAGACCTAGCACCAGTTCAGCACTCTGAAAAATGGCAAGTATGTACAAGAGACCCTTAATGCAATACCCCCTACCTGGATCTCTGTCTCTACCACCCAAAGGGACCCCAAATGCAATACCTCCAACCTGAATCTATGTCTCTACCAACTGCCTATATGCTCTCCATGCTCACCTGAGCAGCATTCAGCAGGTGAGTCCTATAGGTAGCGATAATCTCTTCATGGTTCTTCTGGGAATCCTGGGAGTAAGCATCAGTGGGAAGTCATGTGCCCACCCTCCCCACACTCATCCAAGCATGAGGGGGAAAGGTCACCCTTAGCAGGTAAGCTCCCTTGGCCCTTTACTGGCCAGCTTCAACCACTTCCTGGACAGGTCTCTGTAATCCCCAGAATGTCTCTCACATATATGAATACATCACTTCCACTCCATGCTCTTCTTTAGCAGTGTCCATTTCTCCAAGGGCCGAAACATACCTGCAACTGCAGGGCAAGGTGGGTGTTTTCTCCCCGGACTGCTAGAACCTCCTCTGAAAGCTGCTCCAACTTCTTCAACAACTCCTTAATCTGAGGCCGAAAGGAAAGACAGGGAGCCAAAAAGGACTATGGTCATTTCTCTCCCAAATACCACCCAGGGTCAAGAACAGCTTCCTTTTACTGAGCATATATATGTGCCAGTATATATATGTGCCAGGTACATTTACAAATATTGTCTCATTTAATACTCAAGACAGCTTTTCTTCTGAGAAGAACAATACTTCTCTGAGGGAAGTATTATTATGCACATTTTGTAGATAAGGAACCTGAGTTAAGAAATTTGTCAAAATCATACAGCTAATAAGCAATGGTGAAATCATGATTTTAACCAAGATCTCTTTGACCCAGGGTCCATGCTTTTAGCTTGGTACTGGATCCTAACCTACTTCAGGCTACTGACCACTGAAGGAAAAGATGAGTAATTGTGGCTTGTGGGGGAGGCATAAGTCCTTAATGGTAACCAGCAGTAATAGGAAAGGCAGTAATAGAAATAACAATAGCTACCTTTTTGAGTACTTACCATGTGACAAAAATTGTTCTGAGTATTTTAAATAAACATAGTATCTTTTTTAGGGTAATGTTTACAACCACCCTGTTATTATCCACATTTTAGAGATGAAAAAACTGAGGCTTGGAGTTGTTAAATAACTTGCTCAATATCAAACAAGTACATTTTAAAACTGAAATTCAAATCCAGACATCCTCAGTCCAGAGGACATTCTTTTCTTTTCTTTTTTTTTTTTTTTTTTGAGACAGAGCCTCAAGCTGTTGTCCTGGGAAGAGTGCTGTGGCATCACAGCTCACAGCAACCTCCAACTCCTGGGCTCTAGTGATTCTCTTGCCTCAGCCTCCCAAGTAGCTGGGACTACAGGTGCCCGCTACAATGCCCGGCTTTTTTTTGGTTGCAGTTGTTGTTGTTTGGCAGGTCCGGGCTGGATTGGAACCTACCAGCTCTGGTGTATGTGGCTGGTGCCTTAGCCACTTGAGCTATAGGCGCTGAGCCTAGAGACCACATTCTTAACAAACACTGTATTTTCTTTTGCCCATTTGTCTGCTTCCATCTTTTCCTTCAATGAAACACAAAAGTCTTCCTTTCTTTAATTAACTCCACCCCACACTTATTCCTATTCTGGATAACATTCTTTCAATTTCTGTGCATTCTATACCATATAAAACATGTACTGTTTAAGTCACTTCCTTAGAGCCTCAGCAAAAACCCAGCAACCCATCCTGCTATGAGGCCTCTTCCCAGATGACAAGATATTTGAGGTAAAATGCTGGCTAAGCTCAGTGACTCATGCCTATAATCCTATAAGGAGGCTAAGGCATGTGAAATGCTTAAGCTCAGGAGTTCAAGACCAGCCTGAAAAAATCAAGACCCAGTCTCTACTAAAAGTAGAAAAACTAGCCAAGTGTTGTGATGGGTGCCTGTAGTTCCAGCTACTCAGGAGGCTGAGGCAGGAGGAGCTCTTGAGCCTAAGAATTTGAGGTTGCTATACGCTATCATGGCAGGGCACTCTACCCAGGACGACAGAGTGAGAAGGAAGGAAGGAAGGGAGGGAGGGAAGAAAAGAGCTTGAAAAGTAATAAATATATTTAAATTTTTAAAAATAAGGTAAATGCTAATAAACTATGGTGCTCCACTGGTGGTAGGCCTAAGCACACAGCTTCTAAACTCTGAACACTTAATTTTAGTGCCTACACCCCCTTCTCTCATCTATTCATACCTCCTCTCACTTCCAGTCTCAATGCCAGTCCCTCTCAGACTCAGACGTACCACATGGTGTGGGCCCCGCAAATGACTGGTGCTCTATTTGGGGTATTTTAATCTGGCCAACCAAACGTCGCTGGATTCAGGTTAGCAAACACTCACCTTGGCCTCCTTGTCTCGGCAAGCCCCAATCAGATGCTCCATCTTCTCTTTCAGCAGCTCAGCTGTTTTCTCGAACTGCTCAGATCGCCCGCGCATCTCTGTGGCCTGTCGCTCCTGCTCAGCGGCCTGCGCCACCAAGTCCCTGTTCCTGCGTCGCTCCTCTGCCACAACCTCCCGCAGCCGACCCATTTCCTGGCAAGCTGTGTTGTATTTTTCCAGTAAAGCCTTCAGCTCCTGACCCCAAGCCTGGGACTGGGCCACCAGCGAGCCCCGAGTTTTCTCGTGCTGCCGCAGGCTGGCCGCCTCCCGGGCCCTCAGCTCTGCCACCTCCTCCGTGGCCTGATACAGCAGCTGCTTGAGCTTCCCGATCTCCTGGCTCTTTCCGCTCATTGTGGCCTGAACCACACGCAGCTCTTCCTCCAGCTTCCCCAGGTCTTGCTCCAGAGCAGCCACTTGAGGGGGTGCTGGAGGCTTTGAGGAGGTATCTGGCTCCCCACGCGGGGCCAGGGACCCCCGCAGCTGCTGGTTCTCCTCCTCCAGCCGAGCCAGCATCTGCTGGGCCTCTCGGTGCTGGTCCACCAGGGCCGCGATGCAGGCCTGCAGCTCCTCCGGGGGCTGGGCCGCTGTGCTCCACTCACTCCCCTTGCCCACCAGGTCTGCGGGCAGGCAGTCCCACAGCCCTCGAAGGCCGCTGCTCTGCGAGGCCAGGCGCTTCCGCAGCTTCTCTGTGGCCTCCTTCTCCACAGCCAGTTCTTCGGTCAGTAGCCCCACACTCCACTGCAACTGCTGCAGCTGGACCTGCGCCTCTGGCTTGGGCACAAACTCTCGCTGGAGCCGCTGGCTCAGTGACTGCAGCTCCCGCTGCAACCTCTGCCGCTCACGCCCCAGCTCCCCCAACTCCTCCATCAAGTTACTGTTGCTCAGTCTCAGTGCTGACACTTCCTTCTCCAAGTGACCCTTTGCCAAGCCTCCTCCTGGGGTCTGTTCTCTTCCAGGGGCCCCTAGCGGCTCCCCTCGAGCCCCAGGAGACCTGTTCTCCTTCCCTTCATCCTCTTTGATGTTCCCTAGGGCTGCCTTTGGGGCTCCCTCTCTGGACTCCGGGGCAGGTTTCACCTGTAGTCCTGTCTTTGCCCTATCCAACCTCACCAGCACCCGCTCCAACCGGGCCTCCATCTTCTCCCAGGCAGCTGCTGCAGCCTCTTCCCGGGGAGTCCCCAGGGCTCCCTCCAGGATTGGTCTTGACATAGCACCGCGGGCAGCATCCTTTTCCCTCCAAACTGCAGCCAGCTCCTCCCTTAGTTGTAGCAGAAGCTGGTTCATGGCTGCTGTGCCCACTGTTTCAACGACTGTGCCTGCTGCTTCCACTCCTGGGGCCTGGGAATTCTCCTGGTCAGTAGGCAACTGTTCATTATGATCAGGGTCAAGGGTCTGTCCCGTATTGGTAGTCAAGTACTGTCCTGTGGCTTTTCCAGTGGTCTCAGACCTTGGACTCTGGAATAGCCCCTCTTGTTCTGGTTGGGACCTCCCACGGACTTCATATTGGGTCTCTCCCGGGGCTGAATCCTTGGCTTTCTTAGAAGCTAATGTTGGGTTGACTATGGCTGCTGCCTGCTGCTGCTTCTTTAGTTCTTGTATATGCTCAGCCAGCAGGTCCAGGGGACAACCCTGTTCCATGCCATCTCCTCCAGGCCGGAGACTAGAGTCCTGCCTTCCAGGAGCTGCAGGCTCCTGGCATAGGAGGAGCCCTAGTTCCTGCACTTGCTCTCGAATTTGGTTCTCCAAACCCAGGTAGGCTGCAGCTTGAGACTTACACTCCTCTGTTTTTCGCACCAGCTCTTGCTCCAACTGAGAAACTTTCTTCTGCTGCTCTTCATACTTCCACTTCCACTCCTCTGAGCATGGGTCCTCATCCTCCTCTTCCTCCTGGTCCTCCTCAGGCTCTGCTCTCCATGAGCTCTTAGGTGGAGAACCCACCTGGGACTCAGGCGGTGAGGCCTATGTTAAAAACAGAACAAAGAAGGAAGGCCATGCAACAAACCTAGCCTAAAGGTCCCCAAAAGGCCTTTCCTCTCAGAATGTCTTGATGCTCCAAGGACCACTGGGATAGCCTAGGGTGAGTCAGAAGCAAAAGAGACACTTAGGGTCTTACCTTAGATGCAGAATCTGGGCATTGGACTAGCTTTTGACCTATAAGAAAAGATACGAGGGAAATGAGAGAGAAGACAGATCTAATATGCTTCTAACCCACACTCTGTCTTCCAACTGAGAGGAGTGGCTCTCTAGTGACATCTCTCACCACATGTCTTCCTGATACCAGGAGCCACTCTTGTTCAATGGGTCCCTAACTATCCAGAGATTTTTTTTTCCTTTGCCAGAGGTGGGCCAGATCATTCATTTTGTTCACTTATTTATATATTGGTGATTGTGCCAGGCACTGTTAAAAGCACCAGGACCTCAATGGTAAGTAAAACAGAAATGGCCTGTCATTAGTCTATTTGAGAGAGATCAACCAACAAATCATACAAATAGATGTACAATTACAACTCAGGAATGCTAGCAATAGCACTAGCCAGAGTTGTCTTTGGTGAGAGACAAGGCTACATTAAGGAATTTTGTGACCATGCTTTTGGGAATTTGGGGTCATCTCCTAGTAACAGCAATAAAATAGTAAACTCTCAACCAGGGTAGAAATTATCAGATGAATTACTTCCATGGGAACAAATGGGATTCTAAAAAGTTTCTTTTTGTTTTGTTTTGCCTTGTTTTCTTGAGACAGAGTCTCACCCTCTCTCCCTGAGCTGGGTAGAGTATCATAGTGTCAGCCTAGCTCACAGTACCCTCAGACTCCTAGGCTCAAGTGACCCTCTTGTCTCCCAAGTAGGTGGGACCACAGGTATGCATCCCCATACCCAGCCAGATTTTCTATTTTTATTAGAGACAGGATCTTGCTCTTGCTCAGGCTGGTCTCAAACTCCTGAGCTCAAGCAATCCACCGGAATCAGCCTCCCAGAAGGCTAGGATTGCAGGTATGGGCCACCCTAAGAAGCTTCTTTGATTCTATGACTATTGAGGAGAATCCAAAATTACAAAAGGGCCTTTACCACCTCTCCGCCGCCGGTTCAAGGCCTGCTGTAGCAGCCTCCACAGTGCCTTGTCCTTTGTGTGCACAGCATAATGCAAAGCATCGTGCCCTGTTCTGTCCACTGCCCCTGCATCTGCTCCGTGGGCCAGGAGCAATTCTGCCACCTCAGCACTGCCTTTCTCACAGGCCAGGATCAAAGCCGACCTGTAGGTGGGGTTGAGACAAATCTGAGCAGAGGCTTTCCCTATGGAACCCAGGAGTCCTGGTTCCAGAAATTCCACTTACAGGGCAAGCTGTCACTCAATGGGGTCAGAGGACAGAGATCAACAATAGACCAGACTGGGCTGTTCAAATGCCGTTCTTTGGAGCTGCAGCATCAGGAAGAAGGTAGCCAATTGGAAACGCTCCATTTTTATCTGCTTTATACATCAAAGTTCTACATAAATTTTTTATTGCATAAAGGGACCTTCTTGCTTAGAAGATAGTTTGAAAATTAGTAAATTAAGTACATAAATATCAATTCTACTTTGGGGATCATCTATGCTAGAAGGTGGCAGTAGGCAGAGCTCTTCTGAACCCTCCACTGGGAGGGAAGGGGGTTTCCAAGAACACAGAGACCAGACTGCCTTCTTCTCCAACACAAAACACCACACACACATGCTTTGCCCATTAACTTCTTTCTAAATTGGTCGGGGTCTGGAAATTGAGGTAGGAAGACAGGGAGGGCTCACTTGTCATCCTTGTCTGTAACATTGACTCTAGCACCTCTCTGCAGCAACTGTGAGCAGATTGCTGTGTGACCGCCCAGTGATGCAATCATCAGGGGTGTGCGTCCATCCTGCACAGGTCAAAGGAAGCACTTTATTAGAAGCCAGGGAAAGCCAGGAGCTTGATAGAGTCCTGCTGACTCCTCTCTCCCCACACCTCTCCAGAAAAAAAAAAACCAGATCCAGGGGCTAAATATTTTGGAGGGTTAGAAGCTCTCCGAAAGGTAAGGCTTAACCTCTCTATGAATAAGAGAAGCAGGAGGGGAGGGAAAAGGAGAGTGGGGCTGCACAACCCTGGGTCATGGAATTCAGCAAGCAAGCTCAGAGAGAGCAGCAGCCTCCCTGGGTAGGGCACTGCCTAGATGCCCAGCTGACACTCACATTATCCAACACGTCCAGGAAGGCTTCATGGTCACACAGCAGGAGCACACTTGAGGCACAGCCAGAGGAGGCTGGGGAGGGTTGAAGGATGGTTGGATTAAGGAGATGATCAAAGGACACCTATTCAGACCATGGCCCAACATCCCCTCCAACCATTTCTCTTTTTTTGAGGCTGAGCCTCAAGCTGTCCCCCTAGATATTATGCCGTGGCATCACAGCTCACAGCAACCTCCAATTCCTGGGCTCAAGTGAGTCTCTTGCCTCTGCCTCCCAAGTAGCTGGGACTACAGGTGCCCGCCACAACACCCAGCCATTTTTTGGTTGCAGCCATCATTGTTGTTTGGCGG
>CAUYON010010425.1:0-25405 GCA_963573935.1 Arctocebus calabarensis | reverse complement strand
GCCTGGGCGTTGTGGTGGGCTCCTGTAGCCCCAGCTACTAGAGAGGCAGAGGCAGGAGACTCGCTTGAGCCCAGGAATTGGAGGTTGCTGTGAGCTGTGATGCCACAGCACTCTATCCAGGGTGATAGCTTGAGGCTCTGTTTCAATAAATAAATAAATAAAATTAAATAAAATTAAATAAAGTATCCACTAGGGTCACTAAATCCTTCCCATGGGGGCCAGGCGTGGTGGCTCACGTCTGTAATCCCAGCACTCTGGGAGGCTGAGGCAGGTGGATGGTCTGAGCTCAGGAGTTCAAGAGCAGCCTGAGCAAGAGTGACCCCTTGTCTCTACTAAAAATAGAAACATTAGCCAGGTGCTGTGGTGGGCTACTCAGAAGGCTAAGGCAAGAGGGTCACTGGAGCCCAAGAGTTTGAGGTTACTGTGAGCTATGACCCCCACCGCACTCTACAAGGGGGAGGGAGGAGGACGTGAGAGCCTGTCTCAACAACAAAACAAATCCTCCTCGCTGACA
Source organism: Arctocebus calabarensis (assembly GCA_963573935.1). Classification (NCBI taxonomy): domain Eukaryota; kingdom Metazoa; phylum Chordata; class Mammalia; order Primates; family Lorisidae; genus Arctocebus; species Arctocebus calabarensis. The sequence goes on along the minus strand of CAUYON010010425.1, from coordinate 24,891 downwards.
GCAGTTATTTCACAAGGGCTGGCAAGGTGGGTGCACCTTATAGAAGCCCCTCTCCCCTCAGCAGTCTCACCTCTCCTGGCCTCTAATCCGTGCTGTCCTCGGAAGCATTTTGTGAGCAGCATTGGCCCCAGCCTTGCCTGCAGCCCTCAAGCTCTGCCTTACCTGCTACCGATCAGCTGGTTGCTTTACACAAGCTCATAGTCTGGTGCTTAGGTGACCACTTCTGGGCGTGGAGGTGTGCCCGGTGTTCTAGGCTGATTTGTGTCCTCCTCCAATTCACACGTAGAGTCCTAACCCCTTCTGAATGTGCCTGTATTTGAAGACAGAGTCTTTGTAACTAAGGTGAACTGTGGTCGGATGGTGGGTCCTAATCCAATGTGACTGGTGTCCTTATAAGAAGCGGTTAGGACACACACAGTGAGAGAAGACCTAGAGATGACACAGGGAGAAGGTGGGCTACAAGCCAAGGAGAGGAGCTGCAGAGAAACTGACCCTGCAGACACCTTGGTCTCGGATTCTACCCTCCAGAATTGTGACAATACGCATTTCTGTTGGTAGAGCCTCTCAGTCTGTGGTTATGACAGCCCCAGCAACTAATAGAAGTCCAGGGCTGAGGACACACGGGGTGGGGTGGCCTGTAGGAAAAAGACAGGGAGGGGCCCAGCAAACAGAACCCTGGGGGGCAGATTTGGGAATGGGAGGAAGACCAGCCTGGAAAGTTAAGCAGAGATTTCACAGATATAAATCAATGGGTCAGCGACAGAAGGGCCATTGTAGGGGCAGGTCTCCTGCCCTCTCTACCTCAAACATCCTGATAGACTGCCCCTCCATCCCAGAGGGGGTCAAACTTACAACTGCCAGGAACAGGAAGGAACAGCCAAAAGTACACAAGCCCCATTTCGTAAGACGTGAAACACAAGCCACGGTTCTGTTTGTTCTCTGACAATGTAAACATCATACATTTTTATTGAGAGAAAATAAAAAGCAAAGAATTCACATGTGGCTCTCTAGGGAGCATCCCATCACTGCCATGTCCAAGGAATCTGGCTTCACCAGCATTTAGGTCTGCCGGCCAAAGGAGCAGGACGTCCCTCAGATGGCTGCCTGTCCAGGGCCACGTTGGGACCTTCTCCATGACAATAATATGTAAAGCTATATTTTATGACCAGTGCTATGAAGATTACTATGTTAATATTGTATATTAAAACATTTTCTGCAGCTTAAAAGTTAATTTTCTTCTGATTTTAAAGAAATGGAGCCATTCCCATGGGCACCTAGGGCAGCGTGAGCTGAACTGCCCTAGTCACCCTGGTCACCTGGAGCCCGGAGGCCACACAGGGTAGGGAGGGAATGAGCATCCTGGTCCCCGGTCAGCAAACTCAGAGAATGGGTTCCAGCCCTTGGAAGATGGAAAACCAGAGTTGGTGCTTAGTGGGCCAAGGGGTCAAGCCCGGGACGTGGGGACAGGCTGTGGCTTGGCCCCCAGGGCAAGCACGAACTGGACAAGTACCCTCCACGCGCCTGAGAGTCTTGCTTCTCCGGTGCTGAGGGGCAAGCTGTCCCAGAGCCTCGGGCGGTCCGGAGGGTGTAGGGCTCGCTGGCGGCACGGAGGGACAGGGGCGTCCCGGGCTGCGACCTCACCGCCCGGCCCAGGTGGCCGACACCCAGGACATTCTTCCCGGGGGATCATTTGTCACTCCCAAGTACGCGGCCCAACCCTGCGGCGCCCGCACAGTGGTTAGCGCGGCAGGGGGCGCCCGGCCCCGGGACAGGGGAGCTCGAAGCCACCCAGGACGCTAGGGCAGCGTCCCGCAGGCGCAGCTTAGTCTAGAGACAGCCTGCCTGGGACAGGCGAGTCCGGCAGGAAAAAGAAATCAAATGTTGAAAGGCATTCCTCGTCCCCGCACTCCCGCCCCTCTGAAGCCCCTTCGGGTCGGGGATCTCCGTCCTCCCGCACCCCTGCTCCCATCCTCAGTGCGGTTATTGGGGCGCCGGCTGCCGTCCCCGCCCAAGAGCCCCTCCGGCCACTTGTCTTGGTCCGAAAATGAACACGGGAAAGGGAGGACGGGGAGCCACCCACCTTTCTCATCCTTCACCGCCCACCCCAGGAGCCCACTCGGTGCTCTTATTTTTATTTAAAACAAGCGTGGCTCCTCCAGCAGCTGATGACAAACGAGAGAAGTCAGGGACAGATGTTGAAGAGAAACAAAGGAGCATGTGCAGGAAGCACAGAGGGAGGAGAAACGAGTGTGGCCACAGCCTGGGCTGTGCTCGGAAGCTTCTAACAACGCCTGGTTCCTGGATAAGCACGAGAGAGCGGCGGGGCTGTGATGGCAGGGCAGGGAGTGGCCAGCCGGAGGGTCAGGGACCTGGGGTGATAGAGAAGTCGGGTTCTGTGGCTCCCCTCTAAGGCCTGTCCTAGTCCTCCTCTCTCCCCAACCTCTCACTGTTCTCATACGTGTAGATGGAAACTAAAGCCCAGAAAAGTTAAGTAACTTGCTCAGGGTCACACAGAAAGTTGGAAAAAAAAATCTGGAATGCCAGACCCAAATAATTGCACTCCCAGTTCTGTGTTCCCTGTTTAGCTGCGCAGGGAGCCGTTTGGCCAAGCAGGAATGATTGGCAGCGTACTGGGTGTCAGGCTCTGCTCTCACCGTGGGCTCCTAGGTGGTTTCTCAAGTGTTGGGTTCTTACCATCTTCCACCAGAATCCCACCCATTCCCCTGTCTCAGCCACAGCTGTCTCTGCAGCTCCTCTCTAGACCTGCTCTCTCCCCGGCCTGTAGGCTGTGCCTTTGGTGAGCGTTTGGCATTCTGCCTCCAGGCCGCCTGCTCGGTGAAAGGGGTCTCCTCTCCGGAGGAACCAGAGCAGGCGAACGCCAGCCTGGCCTCAAACAGGCCCCCCTTGGGGGCTAGGGAGACATAGACATTATAGCTTTGTAACAGGCCTGGAGTTAAATGACTCCTGCAAATATTTTGACGGGTCCTTGGCTGGGTCCTGATCATTAACATTTAGCCTTTGCTTAAGTGCTTTCCACCCGTCAATCCTCTTGGTTGGGTACAAGTATCATCTCCATTTCAGAAATAAGAAACAGAGGCTTAAAAGGATTAAGTACAGCAAGGGAAGAAGGGTAAATCTTCCCTGCAGAAGAATTCCGAATAATAAAAGTGAACACTCCCCCTCTAAGAGGGGGCGCTTAGGGGACAGGGGGCTCCCCTGTCCTTGAGTGTGGCTGGACTCAGTGCCCGGCTTCTAATAAATAGAATGTGGAAAGGGAAAACGGGATTAATAAGTCTGCCGTGGAGACAGCTGGCGGCACCACCTGAACCACGTGATTGAGGTTACTTCACTACTGGTCAGTCACATTGGCCCCACGGACCCCGCACATGACATGAGGAGGTCGTTTCACCGTGCTCTTACTCTTTCCTAAACTCTATAAACTCAGTCTAATCACGAGTCAATACCAGATGAACCCCGATTGAGGGACGTTTTACAAAATACCTGCCCAGCACTATTCCAAGTGTCAGAAATTCGTGAGAAAACAAGGAGAGATTGAGAAATGGCCTCAGACAAGACACATACAAAATGTAACCTGGAGTCCAGGATTGGATCCGGGGGCCGAGAAAGGACGCGCAGTGGTGAGAACAGTGAAGTCTGGATGCAGTCTGTGATAGTCGTGTGCCCGTGTTAATTTCTTAGTTTTATTAAGTGAACCATCCTCACCTGCAGAGCAGCGCTGGCCTCTGCACGCTGGTGTCAGCAGAAAGAGCACAGAGTTCTCAGAGACAAGACCGTCTCTCCAGGGTGTCACCAGGGATTTCTGTTGAGCGCCCCTCGCCCTGTGCCCTCTCTGGCCAGGGACCTGCAGTTTGGGCAGAAAGCGGGAAGAGTCTGATGTTGACAGTTTCCCCGTTTCGCATTCTCCTGGCCTTACCGTCTCTGGATAATGTCGAGAACTGTTTAAAATGTTGAAAAATGGCTGGCACCTGCGACTCAAAGGAGTAGGGTGCCAGCCCCATATACCGGAGGTGGCGGGTTCAAACCCGGCCCTGGGCCAAAACTGCAAAATAAATAAATAAAAATAAAATAAAATTTTGAAAAATGAATCCAATGGGTGGCACCTGTGGCTCAACGGGCTAGGGCGCTGGCCTCATGTGCCAAAGGTGGCAGGTTCAAACCCAGCCCTGGCCAAAAACTGCAAAAAGAAAAAAAAAGAAAAATGAATCCAATTTATTTAGTTAGTATAAATAATCTAGTTAGTTAGTCCAAAGAATGAAATCCTTTATTTGATGACTGAGAAAACTTTGTGGCCCCAATCCATATCCACCTCTAAACTCAACTGCTCATCTAGACCAGGTGTTACTTCTGCTTTTCAGCAGCAACAAGTTCAATGCCAGCGGCTCCTTCAAGGTTGGGGTTCCTAATTTAGGCTTGGTATGGGGAGGGTTCAGTGGCAGGTTAGAGTGCCAGGAGGCAGGAGAGCCAGTGACAGGCAGGGAGGGTGCAGTCAGAATAGCAGCACGGCATCAAGTTCCCGGAGGAGGTGCCGACTTCCTCCTTCCTGTTCCAGAAAGGAGCCTGGAGGTGTGCGGAAAGATGGGACTCCTCTCCAGGATAAGTGGGATGATGATGCCGGGCAGTACGTAGGCAGGCTGGGAGCAGTCCTGTCAAGGACCCTAACATGAAAACACCCCACCAAGCAAGCAAAAGGAGACCAGTCTGTCTAAGTCAGGCAGCAGGGACCTGGGAACCCCTCCCTGAGGCCCAGGTGTGGACTCAGGGCAGGATAAGAGGAGTTTGGAGCACATAGGGAGTAAGGATGGTAATGCAACTTTATTTATTTTTTATTTTTTGTAGAGACAGAGTCTCACTTTGTCACCCTCGGTAGAGTGCTGTGGGATCACAGCTCAGAGCAACCTCCAACTCCGGGGCTTAGGTGATTCTCTTGCCTCAGCCTCCCGAGTAGCTGGGACTACAGGTGCCCACCACAACACCTGGCTATTTTTTTGTTGCAGTTTGGCCAGGGCCGGGTTTGAACCCACCACCCTTGGTCTATGGGGCCGGTGCCCTACTCGATGAGCCAGAGGCACCGCCCCATTATTGCAACTTTAAGTGGAGTGGTTCAGGTGGGTGCTTAACTAGGCAGGTCTCTTTTTTTTTTTGAGACAGAGCCTCAAGCTGTCACCCTGGGTAGAGTGCTATGGCATCACAGCTCACAGCAACCTCCAATTCCTGGGCTCAAGCGAGTCTCTTGCCTCCGCCTCACAAGTAGCTGGGACCACAGGCGCCCGCCACAACGCCCGGCCATTTTTTGGTTGCAGCCATCATGTTGCTTGGCGGGCCCAGGCTGGATTCAAACCCTCCAGCTCAGGTGTACATGGCTGGCGCCTTAGCCCGTTGAGCCACGGGCGCCGAGCCTCTAGGCAGGTCTCTTGAGGAACCGCACTTCTGAAGAGGGAACAGCCAGTGCAAAGACTGTGGGTGAGATTCCTGTCCGTGTTGCTGGGGCGCAGAGAGCAAGGAGGCTCCCAAGAGGGAAAGGACAGGTCCGTTTGTGTTGGGTGTGGCCAAATGGACTTTGGCTTTGCTCTGAGTGAAATGGGAGTCATAGGGGACTTTGGAGCAGAGAACTGACATGACTCTTATCAAACAGTTTTGAATGAACCGACTTTCATTTAAACAGTATTATTCCAGCCTCTAGATCGAGAATAGATGATGAGGGATATGATAGTTAATTTCATTATGTCTGGCTCAGGCAACACATCATAGTAAGGTGGGGCAATAATCCCACCTCTTTTAAGTCCAGTGACATAAGGAAAATCCCTTTCCAGACAACCTGTCAATCTTATTGGTTCTGATCATGGTCATTGCCCTCTCTTGAACCAATCCCTGCAGTCATGGGAATGAGCCTCTGAGTAGCTTAGATGCGGCCAAGGAACAGGACCAGAACACATGGACCAAGAAAATAGAGGGCAGATCCTTGAGAGGTTACCAGAGTGAGGTAAAAGGATGACAGGCCGTCAGAAAACAGATGCAGGGGACAAACCACCAAGACTGGCCTGTCTCAAGGGGGCTGACTGCTGTGATTTAGCTGTCTTGGCTGTTTTTGTTTTGCTTAGTGGTAGTTTATTTTTCCTTATTGCTTGGTGGTGGGCAGGGGCTGGGAGCTGTGGTGACAAGGTCCCAGTAGGCTCAGCTGGTGGACCAGACTCTGGACAGGTGATAGCCTCTCAACCTGGCCGTTAACAGTTCCTCCCATCCCTACCTGTGCATGCCTGCCTGGCCTCCATTCAAGATGCGGTTCAAGATGGGGTTCGTTTATTCCTTTGATTCTGGGCTGGCTTTTCAGTTTACTTGGACAGATAACATTTAGCTTTCTCAGTTCAGGGCCTGAGCTTCTCTCTCGTGTTCTCTAGGGACCCAGAACCCCCAGTTGATGTTTGCTGCTGCTGCACAGTAATTGCTCCTATTATTAGTGTGATTGGCTTGTCACTGGTGAGGTCATCTCTGACACCTTCTCTGAGTTAAATGCTCCCTCCTCAGGTCCCAGGGCTCCATCTTTACACCCTGGGGAATACTTGAAAAGCCGTCTTGTAGTTTCTTGTTAACTTCTTGGCATCTCCTGCTGGTCTGAGAGGTGGCATCTTCATACCTCTGTCAGCACCCAGAACCCCAAATGTTTTAGGGAGAGAGAAGCAGAGATTGCCAACAACCCAGCTTCTCCTCCACTGGCAGGGAAAGGGAGTTCGATGCTGAAATTTATTTAATTTTGTTATCTTTTTTTATTATGAAACTTTTCTAATACATACGAAAAGTAGATCAGAAGAAAGTAATTAACTTTCATATATCTTCATCCAGCTTCAATAATTAATCAATATTCTGAAATTTTATTTTGAAATCTACCATGTACTTTTTTTTGGCTATACATACTATTTTTAAAATAAATGCCAGTATGACATCATTTTACCTATATACACTTTAACATATGAGGTTGAGATATAGAATCACTAAATTTAGGGGCTAAACAAACCTCAAAAGTCATCCTGTGTTGGACCAGACCAGCCTGGGCCTGTAGGCCCTGCAGTGGGTGCCGAGATGTGGGAAGCCCAGCGCCAGAAGGACCGGAACACTCAGCAGACACTGTGATCAGTTCTCTGCCTGGGTCTAGAGGAAACTCACTCTGGAGTGACTGGCTCAGTACTGCCAGACACATCAAAATTCATACAAAGGCTCCTCTTGCTTCCTTTGTGCTGACCTCCCCTTAGGTGCAACCATTTAATCTATACCCTACACCCTTGTGATTTAGGGATTATCATTTCCCTTTAAAAATAATCCTCTCCCATTATTTCCATTTTACCGGGAAGGCAGTTTATGCTCAGAGAGGCTCAGAGACCTGCACACAGTTATCCAGTTAGTGCAGGGGGAGGCAGGGTTTCTGCCTGGCCACGCTGTTGAACCCCACAACCCCAGCTGGCGTGACAGCAGCAATGGTTGGCCCTCAAGGTCCTCTTCTGAGTTTATCCAGAAGGGAACCGTCCTTCCCAACGGGAATCAGGGGGAGGCCGGCTCCTGTGTTTCTCTCAGTAGGTAGCAATGTTGTTTTTAAAAAGTGGCTTTGGGGGAGGATAAACCTTCTTCAAGAGAGGTTTTAGGAAGTGTGTTCAATGACTGGGACACTCCTCAGCCGTACACTGCAGGACCTCCCTGCCCCCTCCTGGAGCCTGGAGATCTGTCCTCAGCCCTGCCCACGCTGGGCCTCACTCCCCATTGTATCTGCTGCCTTTGATGTTGGATAAACCCAATTCATCTCTTTCATATCACTACAAAGGAGCCTCCTAATTACTTTGTTTAGACAGCCTCTTCTCCAAATATTAAACATTCGGGCTTCCCAGGCCCCCCCCCAAGCACTTAACATCATCTAGGTTGTTGCAAAATCCATTTTCCCCCCAACTGGTTGGTAGATTCTTCTCTCTCTGTTCCCAGCCTTCCTGGGCAGATCTGGACACGTCACTCCATGCACTCTTCCCCCAAGCAGGCTGACCGTGGACATACCCCTTCTGGAGGGAGGGTGGGAGCAGCAGGGCAGACTTGGTGTAGTTTCCTCAACCTTCAGCTCTGCTGGGACCCCCCCCAGGAGAAGCCTCAGGGATACTCAAGGATTCGGGGTGGCCTGTCACGCCTGAAGCGGGCGTGTGGGGGTAGCTTTGCCTGTGGTGGTGGCCAGGTCATCTGCTAGCTGGTGAGGGACAGATGCTTCCTGTTTCAGATCAGAAACTGCCGTGAGTGGCTGTGTCTCCCCACATACCACCGGCTTGGTGCCTGTGCTGTTAAAAAAATCCCTCTAGTCCTGGGCCATATCCCCATTCCTGAACCTCGGTGGCCCTGCCACCCCTTCCTTGGCTCACATTTCTTCCTCCTGCCTTCTGGACTCACGCCCTTGGCCAGCTGATGTCCTCACGCTCCTGGGCTATGCTCCCACACTGTCACCCTGCCCTGCTCTCTCTGAGGTGTGGGCTGGCTTCCACAGGGACTGTGTAGCTGGGGCTGCTCCATAGACACCCTTCCTGGGCGTCATTTCTCTGGCTGAAAAGCAAACAGCCCCCTACCCGCCAATTGTGGGGGGGGGACCAGAAGCAGCTTTTTATTATTATTATTATTTTGAGACAGAGCCTCAAGCTGTCACCCTGGACAGAGTGCTGTGGCATCACAGCTCACAGCAACCTCCAATTCCTGGGCTCAAGCGAGTCTCTTGCCCAAGTAGCTGGGACTACAGGCGCCCGCCACAACACCCGGCCATTTTTTGGTTGCAGCCGTTGTTTGGTGGGCCCGGGCTGCATTTGAATCCGCCAGCTCAGGTGTACGTGGCTGGCGCCTTAGCCTGTTGAGCCACAGGCCAATCTCGTCTCTTCTAATCCCCTAATTCCACTCCCTCCTCCCTGACATTGGGTTATATTGAACTGAACCCCAGATAGTAATTTTCTGTTTGTAAATGCTTCAGCATGTATCTCTAAAAGACAAGAGTTTTTAGAAAAACACAACTGTAGCTGGGCACAGTGGCTTGAGCCTGTAGTCCCAGCACTCTATGAGGATGAGGCAGGTGGATCCCCTGAGCTCAGGAGTTGGAGACCAACTTGAGCAAGAGTGAGACCCCATCTCTACTAAAAATAGAACAAACCCCCCCCAAACTAGCCAGACATAGTGGTGCACACCTGTAGTCCCAGCTCCTAGGGAGGCTGAGGCAGGAGGATTGCTCACGCCTGAGAGTTTGAGGTTGCTGTGAGCTATGAAGCCACAGCACTCTACCAAGGATGACAAAGTGAGACTGTCTCAGAGAAAAAGTAAAGTAAAGAAAAGAAAAGAAAACTGCAACCATAACATCACATCTAAAAATATAAACAATAGTTTCTCATTAGCACCAGGTGTCCTGTCAGCGCTCATATTTCCCTGACTGCCTCGTGACTGCATTTGGTTGGTGGTCTGTCTGGCTCAGGATGTCGAGCAGAGACTTGAAGAGATTTTGGGGTGGCACGATTTGGCGTGGGTGTGGGGTGGGGGGGGTGATGGGGCAGCATGTTCTCTCCCTCCTCTGTCACTCATTTGGCCCCCCCGCAGACAGTGGGGCCCCCCCCATTTTAATTGCCCCCTCCTGAATTCATCATCAGCAGGTCATTGGTCTTTAGCTGCTTCCTGAGCAGATGTCACTTCAGACTCAGGGTGCCTCGGCTCTCCCAGGCAGCCTTCCCCATGCTCTGGTCCCGGCAGTCAGCCCGGGCCAGCTGTTCTCCTTCTGTCTCCAAGTCCACTATCCTTCCCTGGTGACGCTGTTTGAACCCCCTCTAATTTGTCTGTCTTCCTCGTGTGGCTTACATCAGGGACGGCAGGGGCATTGTGGGCATGACACGCACATAGGCCTATTAAATACGTCAGCGAATAAAAACGTCTGTAGTTCGTCACTTTTTGATTCGCTGTTCCTAGTTCGCTTTCTCTGGGTGGATGAGGATGTGCCTTTTGTGTGTTGCAGTGAGTGTTAATTATCCCGTTTCACAGCAGTGGACTCTGAAGCCAGTGTGGTGAAGTTGATGAGCCAAGTCTCATAGCTGTGAAGTCACAGGTCCCTGCATAGGTGACCTATGGTTGCTGCCCACCGCACCACCTGTGAAGAGCCCTTTGTGCCATCATCTAGCCTCACTGGAAAGTTCCAGAAAATGTCCAGTATAGAGAGGGCTGCTGCTTCTCAGCTGCAAGAGATTGTTCCTTTTACTTTTTCTTCTTGTCTCAGGGCAACCCCCCCATCTCCAGGGAGCGCATCCTCCTCTGATCACATTTTTCGTCCTGGTTGGCTGTGGAGGCCTACAGCGGGCCCTTCAATGCGCCTGTCCCTGCGCCTTCCCTGGACATCCTTAGGCAGAGAGCAAAGCAAACTAATGACACACACACCTTCATATGAGATCTGAGCGGGGTGGCATCAGCCCTTGTGCCCGGTATTGTTTGTGCTGATGGGCTGGTTGCCCCGGGGTTTGGAGTAGGCAGGACGCTCTCAGGTGCTGGGACATGTTTACCTGTTTCTTCTTCACATTTCCTGCTTCATCTACCTCCACCCCTGGACAGAAGATTGGTGGTTCTCAGGGAAGAGTAGTTCCTTTGTGTTTTCTTTCCTTTCTTCCTGTGCCTAATTAGGAATTGTACTTGAGAATCAAGCTAATTAATCTCTGCCAGTTCGGGGTGAGATCAGTCTTCTCACACTATCAGTGTTGATCAATAATAACTCACCGCTGAGATTCTGAAACAACCTCCCTGCCTCTGCAGCACAGGCTTTAATGAGAATGAGGTGGGAGGGCCTGCGGGAGGCCTGGAATGAGTAGGCAGAGAATTCGGCGGAGAGAAAGGAAGGAGATCCTCTGGTGAACACACTAGGGCCCCACAAAACAGGACTTTCTTTTTTTTTTTTGAGACAGAGTCTCACTTTTTTGCCCAGGTAGAAAGCTGTGGTGTTACAGCTCACAGCAACCTCAGACTTGGGCTCAAGTGATTCTCTTGCTTCAGCCTCCCAAGTAGCTGGGACTATAGGCTCCCACCATAACACCGGGCTATCTTTTTTTTTTTTTAGTGGAGACAGAGTCTCACTTTATCACCCTTGGTAGAGTGCCATGGCATCATACAGCTCACAGCAACCTCCAACTCCTGGGCTTAGGTGATTCTATTGCCTCAGCTTCCCAAGCAGCTGGGACTAACACCGGACTATTTTTAGAGACAGTGTCTTGCTCTTGCTCAGGCTGGTCTCGAACCTGTGAGCTCAGGCAATCCACCTACCTCAGCCTCCCAGAGTGCTAGGATTACAGGTGTGAGCCATTGCACCTGGCCTTTGATTTTTTTTTTTTAAATATGCTGTAAGGGTCTACTTTCATTTTCTGCCTTGGATATCCGATTTTCCCAACATTATTTATTGATGAGACTATCTTTTCCCAATTGTACGTTCTTGATACATTTGTCAAAAATTAATTTACTATAAATGTGTGGACTTATTCCTCGGCTCTTTATTCCATTTTATTGGTCTATGTAGTTTGTGGTCATTTTTATTGTCATTGTTTTCTCAGCACCACACTCTTTTAATTACTATAGATTCATAGTATATTTTGAAGGCAGGTGGTGTGATGTCTCCAGGTTTGTTCTTTTTATTTTTTTATTTTTTATTTTTTTCTTTTTTTGAGATAGAGCCTCAAGCTGTCACCCTGGATAGAGTGCTGTGGCATCACAGCTCGTAGCAACCTCCAACTCCTGGGCTCAAGCGATTCTCCTGCCTTCGTCTCCCAAGTGGCTGGGACTACAGGCGTTCGCCACCATGCCCAGCCAGTTTTTGGTTGCAGCTGTCATTGTTGTTTGGTAGGCCAGCTGGTTTTGAACCCGCCAGCTCAGGTATATGTAGTTGGCACCTTAGCCACTTGAGCCACAGGCGCCGAGCTGGCTTATTCTTTTTACTCAAGACTTTTTTGGTTATTTGGGGTCTTTTGTTAGTTCCATTCAAATTTTAGGGTTGTTTTTCTATTCCTGTGAAAAATGTCACTGGAATTTTGATAGGGATTGCATTGAATCTGTGGATAACTTTGGGTAGCATGTGCATTTTGCAGTATTAATTATTCCAATCCACGAACATGGGATGTCTGTCCATTTATGTCTGTCTTTTTCAATTTATTTCATTAATGTTTTATAATTTTCAGTGTGCAGGTATTTTACCTCCTTGGTTTACTTCTAATTATTTTTTTGTAGCTAGTGTGTATGAGATTGTTTTCTTGATTGCTACTGATTTTTGTATATTTTGTATATTGATTTTGTATCCTGCAACTTTTACTGAATTCATTTGTTAGTTCAGTTTTTTAATGGAATCATTAGGGTTTTCTATAACATCATGTTGTCTGCAAACAGGGACACTTAAACTTTTTTCAATCTGGATGGCTTTTTGTTTCTTTCTAACTGCTCTGGCCAGGACTTCTATGTTAAACAGAAGTGGTGAGAGTGGGTATCCTTGTTTTGTTCCTGATCTTAGAGGAAAAGCTTTTAACTTTTCGCCACTGAGTATGAAGCTGTTATATGTGCTTTTTATTGTGTTGAAGTCCATGCCTCCTACACCTAATTTATTGAGTTCAAATATATTAAATTGAACTCAAGTCCCACATTACATAGTAATTTGATTTTGCTATAATAATTTTATGAGTTTTATAATTGTTTTTGAAACTAATCTCATTTTCTGGTGTCTTATCTTTTGCACCATAGTATTTTTTCAGATTGCAAACATTTTCACAGGTTTTTAAAGGCTAGGAGGTCTTGGGCACCATGTTTAGCATGCCCAGGGACAAAAGGCTCAGAGACCCTTAGGGATGTCAGCTGGAGCCCCAGGCTAGCAAGCACTGACCCACAAGAGTGAGAAAGGAGATTCTGGCAAAACGCAGCAGCAGGGGCGGCGCCTGTGGCTCATCGAGTAGGGCACCAGCCCCATATACCGAAGGTGGAGGGTTCAAACCTAGCCTCGGCCGAACTGCTAAACAGAAAAATAGCCGGGTGTTGTGGCAGGCGCCTGTAGTCCCAGCTACTCGGGAGGCTGAGGCAAGAGAATCGCCTAAGCCCAGGAATTGGAGGTTGCTGTGAGCTGTGTTATGCCATGGCACTCTACTAAGGGCGATAAAGTGAGACTCTGTCTCTACAAAAAAAAAAAAAAAAAAAAAAGCAGCAGCAGGGGAACCAGAACACCTTTCTAAGTTGTCTTCTGGCAATAATCAATTCAAAGGCTCAGCGCCTGTGGCTCAAGCAGCTAAGGCGTCAGCCACGTACACCTGAGCTGGAGGGTTCGAATCCAACCCGGGCCCGCCAAACAATGATGGCTGCAACCAAAAAATGGCCGGGCGTTTAGTCCCAGCTACTTGGGAGGCAGAGGCAGGAGACTTGCTTGAGCCCAGGAATTAGAGGTTGCTGTGAGCTGTGATGCCACAACACTCTATCTAGGGTGGAGCTTGAGGCTCTGTCTCAAAAAAAAAAAAAAAATCGATTCAAAGAGGGAAAGAAGAACACAGCAAAGGTATTTCTTCTCTCATGAATATGCTCAAGTATAGGACCAGGGGTAGGAGACCCTGGGGCTGAGGACACTCACAGGGAAACAGCCCAAAACAATGCCACTGTGGGCTTCCTAAGCCACAAAGAGGCTGCTGACAATTCCGACTGAGCAGGCGGGCAGTATCACTGCGTCCTGTGAAGAACACCAGAAGACAGTTGGCCCTTCCTATCTGTAGGTCTTGCCTCTAGTGATTCAATCAACCATGGACAGAAAATATTGGGGAAAAAGCCAATAAAAAACAACCATGATAGGCTAGGCATAGTGGCTAATGCCTATAATCCTAGCTGTCCAGGAGGCTAGGGAGGGAGGATTGCTTGAGGTTAAGAGTTGGAGACTGTCCGGCCTGAGCAATAGTGAGACCCAGTTTCTACAAAAACCAGAAAAATTAGCTGGGCATTGGGGTGTATGCCTGTATTCCCAGATACTCAGAGGAGGCTAAGGCAGGAGGATTGCTTGAGCCCAGGAGTTTCAGGTTGTTGTGAGCTAGGCTAATGCACTGCATTCTAGCTAGGGTGACAGCAACTCTGTCTCAAAATAACTTAATTATTATGTCGAACAGTTGGATGAAAATATTTCAGATTGTATATGAACCCAGCACATTGTACCCCATGACTGCACTAATGTACATGGCTATGATTTAATAAAAAACTGAATAAAAAATACAAATGAAAAATATAGTGCAACCACTACTTACATGGTATTTACATTGTATTAGATATTATAAGTAACCTAGAGATGATTTAAAGTACATATATGGGAGGATGTGCTGTTATATGCAAATACTATGCCATTTCATATAAAGGCGTTCATGGATTTTAGGATATTCAGTGGTCCTGAAACCAACCCCCTAGATATCATGCTAAACATAGTAACCCTAGGGGCTTGTAACCAGATAACATAACCCTACACCAGAGCCACTAATGATGAAAGAGGAATGGGATTCATCCTTCCCGGTAACAAGTGTAGGTTTACTTGACTGGAATGCCCGGGGACTGTGATTTTTGGAACACTCATCACCTATTGAGGTCAGTTACAGTCCCAGTGACTTTGGGTTTTATTTTGCCTGTTTTGTAGAAGAGGATGAAGGGCACTTCTGAGGTCTCTCTTCAAGGGCAACGTGTTGGGAAGTATAGTGTCAGCCCCCAGTTGCATCACCTTTGCTATAGTGTTCAAACTGACACCCAGTCTTCTCAGGTAGCTCCCAGTTGATGACTAACCACAACAGGACACTGGTATCTTGCCATTTCTGCTCAATACAAGACTCTGTAATGGCCAGCCTTTGTGCTGCAACCCCTTTGTTGGGCTGCTCTGGTCTTTGACAGAAGTGGATGGCAGTCTGAGGCTCATCCCACCTGACTTCCCTTCCTCACTTCTTTGCAGGTGTCAGATCTGCATCGTGGTCTGAAGGCCATCTCTGTCTATTCTGGATTCCTCTCCCCGACTTTCTGTAGTTACTTTCTCCACCAGTAAATCCTTTGCACATCTAACTTCATCTTGACATCTGCTTCCTAAGAACCCAAAGTGACACAGCTGCCAACCCACACAAGTGACTGGGCAAAGCCTACTGGTTCACTCTAGTCAAAAGTGAAGGTTTAAAAAAAAAATCTACTGACACTGCCAAGGGAAGACACTGAAAAGAAATGCAATGTGCCACAGGACTGCCGCAGAATTACATTCTTACAAAGATAGGCTGCACCTTCTGAGAGTTTGTTACCATCGACCTTGGATAGGATGGCTGAAGAGGAATCATCCTGGGAGCTGGTTATAATACTATTTATTTTAAAAATATTTATAATTTGTTGAGTACTTATTATGTGACAGGAACCATGGTAAGAGCTTTCCATACAGTTGATACTTACACAATTCTAATATATATCTCTATTTTTCAGATAAGGAAATGAAGTTAATTAGATGTGTTGAGCTTGGATTTGAATTGAGGACTGCTTTAGGCAAAAGGTAACACTCTTTAATCTATAAGACACACACCCATGATGTATATTTAAAATTTGAATTTCCAAGAAAGTAAAAACATGAAAAGGAAAGAAAACAAATGAAGCCATTGCATAGAATTGGCCTAAAAAAATCTATAAAGAAAAAAAAGTTAAGGCAGAAAGGTTTTGTTGTAAAGGTTTAAATATCTTCATCTGTTACTAGTTATGTGCTCTTGGAGACATACACACAACCTCTCTGGGTCTAAAATAATCTATAGATGAGATGTTTGACTAGAAGACCTCTTAATTTCATTTCAGTTCTAACACTGTACATTCCTAGATGGACTTTTACATTTACTTTATCATTTTTGTATAAAATAAAACTAAATGTTTAGTTTTCACCAAACCCCACAAGAAGTAAAATGATGTTAGGCCCCAATGTGAACAGTGGATTTTAAAACTAAGAGAGGTCAGGATCCCAAGTGGGACATGATAATGATCAGGGGTTTCTTATGCATAGTCTCTATGAAAAGTCACTGTCAGAAAAAGCTTGCTACTTTTGTGTCAGGCTCTTGGCTCTTAACATGAAATCCTCATGAGTAGTCACTGTGCTTTTTGTTTGTGGTGGTGAAAACTGTGATAAAAGTGAAACATTTAATCTTTTAACTTTTAAACAGTAAATAATGAATGCCATTACCTGATTATAACATAGGGTATGTTTTTTTCTTCCTCCTCGGTGTGTTGTATTAGAAGAGGGACATGAAATATGTGAAGTGTTTAAGAATAACTTAAACGGCCTCATTTGAGTGTTTTCCCATCTTTGTTTTTTTCTAGATCTGCAAATGAGTATAATTGCTGTTTAGTCAATTTTTAGGAAAAAGTTAAAAGGCTGCTATCAGTAGAGGGGACAAGGGGAGAAATGCATGATCTGGAAGAGCTGCAGACCAGATTCCCAGAAGTTCTACAAGCCTGATCTGCCCTGAAGAGTTTCCCAGGTAATACAGATAACGCAGACATGAAAAGCAGTGTGAGCATTTCCAGGAGGAATGAGATGAAGAAAACAAAACAAAATACAGTATTTTTTGAGAAAGAGGAATGTAAAAAACTCACTAGTTTACTATGTTAAAAAAAAAAGATGGCACATTTATTGCTACATAAATGTTATATACATATTGTGTTTTCTGTTACAGTGACAGAAAAAAATTTGAACTTCTTGCTGCTGGTTGAAAAGGTTTATCAATAATACCTTGAATTTGACACAGGATACAAATCTGCAATAAACCAACAATGAAAATTGGAGAACAAGATGAGAAGCAATTCATCTCGGACAATTAGCTCTTACAATACTCCATAGGTACTACACGGTATGCTAGAATCCTACTATGGTCTTAAAATGCTATTGTAAATTTCTGATATTAATGAACAGGTTATGGTAAATAACCCTACATTTTTACTACCTAATATAATAAAATAAAGTAAGAAACTTTTTACTGAAAACTTTTTGATTTCAAAAATCTAGAAAGAGTAATATTTAGAATTCAAGAAATTTTCTTACAAGATTATTGTATAAAAGACTAGCTACAGTGAAAAATAAGCCAAATGTTTTTTTTCTTTCTATTTTATGAAGGAAAGCTTCTGGGCATACTGCAAAGTCTAATATAGCGAAAAAGACAACAAGCTCTGAAGAAAAAAGGCCAGGCAGTGGCATATGCTCACTCACACATCATAAGCAACAACTTTTGTTTAGCTGATTAACACTGAAATGAAGAACAAGGCCACAGATAGAGTCTGATGTAATTGGAGAATATATGCAAATTAAAACAACCAAAAAGTCCACTAAGTTCACAAAGGACTGATTTGTTAGGAATTATTCTGATTGGAGGATCAGAAGTTCTGCCTTAATTGTTTTTGTTCTTTCAAACTAACAAAAATCTTTAAGTTACATAGTGGATTTGGGTCCTTCTGTGTGATTGCCATAGTTGATACTGGCTATAAGGAATAATCAAGCCAAGATAATCTTGCTTGGTATGTTTTTCTCTCCCAGGGTTGTTGTGGTGGAAGACAGATTTCATGGAAGTTCAAAGTGATTATTAAAAAACAACTCCTAAGGATTACAGACAGAGGGTGCCTTAATGCACAGTATTCAGATGGACTGACAAGTACTGGTTTAATGCTAATCTGGCTCATCATTGTGGGATAGGGGCAGATGGTTTGCAGTTGATTAAATCACCCACTGAATTCCTCCCCATTGACCAGCCATCCAAGTGACAGAGAAATAAAGGCTAGGATAAGGAAATACGGGTGACCATTGCTCTTGTATTCCATTAGGTAATTAGCCTCAGAGTGGCGTGTTCATTTATTACACTACCTGCCTTGGTGACTACTGAGTTTGTTATGTTCACCATGATCACAGCCTGAAAAATCGTCTTTGTATTTTGAATGTATTCTGTGCTTACTTACAGCTAACACTTCACAAGTACTGTATGCAGTACTTACTGCTTGGAAAACAAAGCAATGTCTACAAAGTAGATTCTTCCTTGCAATTTACACTTCTTGCTATTACAAGCTTTACTATGAGACCTAGAAGCTTGAAAAGTCTTGGTTATTATTAGAAATAAAGCAATATTTATTTGAGGGAAAATCTAGGGAATAAAATTTCCCCTTTTAAAAAAATCTTAGCTAGGCTATGGTCACAGATGGTCTCTGCTTACCACTGTAAGGTTACTGTGCAGAGCACACAGGGTTGCATGGAGGATTCTGGACCATAAACTATTCAGATTCAGAGATCAAATATAACACCCACAAAGAGGAAAAGAAATGAATGAAAAAATGAGGGGAAGAGAAATGCTATCCCAAGTAATATTTCTCTATTTCATGGAAAACACTATTCATATGGCAAAAGGATAGGAGAGGGCAACAAAAGACTTTTCCCTTCCTTTTTAAGACACTAACAGGTATGCCGGGAATGCTAAGGGCCAATGGTTGTCACTGCTTTGTTCTCTGCATGTGAACAGCTTTAATGAATGCTGGCATCAGCTGAGTGTAGATCAGCTTTCCACATTAACTTTTTCCCTTTATATGTAGACCTTACAGTTCCATAACAATAAATAAAATTTGTAGTTACAATGCATTTGTCAATTCAGTTTAGGCACAAGGCAACTTCCACGGTGAGTGGAGAGATCGAGACAGTCTCTGATTGTGCAGAAGCGACATATTGCTTGCAACAAACTGATATGCTGCAAACATCTCATGGGCGTCATGACGTTCTATCTGATGAGCTTCCTGTCTTCACTTCTCATGGAAGTGTTGACCAGTTGCTTTGATCATAGGATTACATTTGAAATTTCTTGCTTCAAGTGTTTTGTGTTTTCTTCTCCCTCCTGTCAGGTTTGTGTCTTCAGAAAATCTGAGTTGTCCAAGTCCTTATGAGGAGAGGTCACCTTCTATCTAGCCTATTGATATCTCTGGAACTGTGGCAGGGAGAGCCCAGGGAGAGAACAAGACTGGTTAGTACATAATTGTTAAAAATAAACATACACCCTCAATAAAACAAGTTGATATTCTTCATTTATACCCAGGTTTGCACTAAATTAGCAGTCTGCTAAGTGACTTATATATGAGCTGCTTCTTTTAGGGGGTATAATTAAAGTGGTTTTACTTGATGTGTGGTTAGATTTCTAAAGAAAATCATGTGATTACACAACCACAAGCTATAGGATTATATGACAGCTGCGGCAAAATTATGCAAACCTTAATTTTAGCAATACCCAACTTGGCAATTCCTGAGCTCTGAGGTTCTACTCGCCCATCCCTCATAGTGAGACAATGCTAAAGCCCTTCTTTACACCGCATCCAACCAACTGTGCTGTGTTAACGGTTTACATCTATTTCCTCTGGTCTGGAAGTGCCTCAAGTCAGGCACTACTTTGAATTCATTTTCATATTGGCTCCAGTTTCTGGTCCAAAGTAGGTCCTCAATATGTGTTCAAGGAATTTACCAAGACAATTTTACTCTAAAATTCTCCATTTTACCTATTTTTAATAGAAAGTTTTAGGAAGAACCACATCTTTCACTTCTTTAATAAATAATAACAACAGTACTATTTATTAATAAAGTAATCTCTTAGGGATGGGAAGGGAGGACACTCAAATCCACTTGGCCTTAGGTTACATAAAGACAAATTCTGACACTTTTATAGCCAGCCACTTTGGTCATTTCTTCGTCGTTTTGATTTTAGTGGCAGTTTTCCTACTGCCATGTCTGCTGCTTTTAATCTGCTATTCAATTCTAAAGAACTGGAAGTCTCAGGTAGAAACAGACAACTACCTTTATGAAATTAGCAACCTTAACATATTCTAAGATGATAAACATTAACCTATAAAATCTATGGAACAAAGTGCATTAAGTACATGTCTGTAATTCCAGGACTCTGGGAGGCCCAAGTGGGTGGATCCCCTGAGCTCATAAGATTGAGACCAGCCTCAGCCAAAACAAGACTTCATCTCTAAAATAAGAATAGCCAGGTTTTGTGGTAGGTGCCTGTAGTCCCAAATACTCTGGGGGGCCGAGGTAAGGGAACTGCATGAGCCTAAGAGTTTGAGGTTGCTGTGAGCTGTGAAGCCACCGCACTCTACTGAGGGTGACAAAGTGAGACTGCCTCAAAGAAAAAAAAAAGGAAAAAGAAGTACGTGTCTCATAATCTTGAAGAATTAAAAAAAGTTTTTAAAAATTCTTGACACTTTTTGATAGGCTAAAATTAAACTTTGTACATTCTCACCTAAGTGGGGGAATTTCCACATTATGGAATGAGATAAGGAGAGAGCTCTGAGAGCAGCAGGAACAGAAGCAGTAAAAGCACGGGAAGGAAACAGGAGAAGAGAGATGTGAGGTAGGGAGACACAGGGCTAAGAGTTGGAAAGATTGTGAAGAAAGAAGAAAAAATGGGCATAATAAACTAGAGAGAGATGAAAAGAATAAGACACAAGTTCTGAGATAAGGTGAGAGCTGAACTTCAAGAGCTATTTTTCATAGCTTAGTAGTTGTGTGAGACCTGAGCTTAAGAGATTACCTCCCATCACTCTTCTTTGAAATGATCTCCCAACTTAGAAAGTTACTTCTACACTGAGGAATAGTGGCATGTTTTCATTTTGAAATAAAAAAAATTTTTTTTCTTTCTTTTTTTTTTTTTGTGGTTTTTGGCTTGAACCCACCACCTCCAGCATATGGGGCCGGGACCCTACTCCTTTGAGCCACAGGCGCCACCCAAAATGAAAAATTTTTTAATGGTAGTTTGTATTATCCACAGACTATACAAACAATGGCTTAGGTTTTACAGTGTCTGTAAATTAATTAGCTATTACCTAAAGTCTCTTTCACACGTATAATCTGTTAGGTTGCTGGGTATTTTTTTTTGTGGGGGAAATGATCCAGAGTTTTCTCCTTTGTGTGATTAAAATTAGCATTGACTTATTAAATAATTACATTGGCTTGTCACTAATACCTCGGTGGTTAGGGCGCCGGCCACATGTACTGGGGTTGGTGGGTTCAAACCTGGTCCTGCTAAACAACAATGACAACAACAACAACAAAAACTGCTAGACATTGTGGCAGTTTCCTATAGTCCAAACTATTTGGGAGGCTGAGGCAAGAGAATAGCTTAAGCCCAAGAGTTTGAGGTTACTGTGAGCTGTGATGCCACAGCACTCTACTGAGGGTGACATTGTAAGACTGTCTCAAAAAAAAAAAAAATAGTTATATTAACTTTTCCTCCGTTTTACCCTAAATCTTTGGTGTGGTTTAGTTTGATCTATGGAAGGATATATGTAGTGGTGGTAGGAATTAAATCCTTTAGGAAAATGTAAAAGGTGAATTAGTAGTATTTGCCATTTACTAAATATTCTATCATATTCCAGATTTTCAGGTCAAAGTTGACCAAATGAAACTGCACTTGACATTTTTTTCCTGCTCACACCTGCCATTTATGTACCTTAATCTGCACACACTGCTGAAGGCAGATTTTAAAAATGAAGCTCTTAGTTCTACTTCTTTTTTTCAGTTTTTGGCTGGGGCTAGATTTGAACCTGCCACCTCCGGTATATGGGGCCGGTGCCCTACTCCTTTGAGCCACCCTCTTCCTAGTTCTATTGCTAACCCATGCTGCTAGGTAAAATGCTACTGCCTCAAATATTTGATTTTAGTCTATAGCAATTTCAGCTATCTAAATGTTAATTTTACAACTTAGATTACAATGTGAATGTACATAAATTTTAAAGAAGTTTCAAATTACCACTACTTGGACAACAACCTTATATTGTTTTTGTCATTAAAAAAAAAACACACACACACACAAGAAGTGAACTGTTTGTAGTCCATGAAAAAGAAGATAAAAAGGAGTCTTTTGACAAGTTAAATTTTACCAAGGGGCTGAGCATGGTGGCTCATATCTGCAATCCTATCACTCTAGGAGGCCAAAGCAGGTGGATCATTTGAGCTCAGGAATTTGAGACCAGCCTAAGCAAGACGGAGAAACTAGGTAGACATTGTGGTGGGCGCCTATAGTCCCAGGTACTCAGAAGGCTGAGGCAAGAGGGCAAGAGGATCATTTGAGCTCAAGTTTGAGGTTGCTGTGAGCTATGACGCTACAGCACTCTACCAAGGGTGACAAAGTGAGACTCTGTCTCCAAACAAATAAATTTAAAAAATTAAATAAAACCAAATAAGTAGTAAATTCAACCAAATAAAAGCATTGTGGCTCTCTTGTATATAACACTTTTACATTCATTAATAGGGTGTTTGTTAACTGATCTGCTTATAAATTGGGAGGAAGTGGCATATAAAAAAGTCTAAGCACTAACGCTTTCATGTATGAAGTCTTCACGACAAAGAGCTAGACAGCAGAAAACTGGTTGGCAATAGAGTCAAACAAGAATATAGGAATGAGAAACATCAGTGACAGCAAAAGTATTTACTGATGAGTGAGTCTCATTTTCTTCTTGGGTCAGAGATATTTGTGTGATAAAGTGTAAGCGTTATTCAGAACAGAAGAACCACAATCACAGGATACTGTAACACTTCCAAGAAAACAGTAATTAGGTATAAAATGACACTGGTTCTCTAAGTCTGGTCATATAATAGAAAGGCAAACTGCTGGATTCCAAATTACATGTGCCCTTTACAATGATCAACGCCCACCAGAACTGTGTTCAAAGGTTCTAACCTAGCGTAAGATGAATCTTGAGGTGACTTTCCTTGTGCTTTCTCTTCAAACCCTTACTTACCTGGCTGATGTTTACATATGACCCATAGGGTTGGTAGTTTCACTAAGTCCAGGATGGGTTCCTGGCAGTGTGGTTGGTGGCTCTGCCGATACGGCAGAAACTTTTTCTTCTTCCCTTCTCTTAAGGCAGGCTGCTTTGGGGTTAAGGTTCCTCTCTAAAACAGGAGGAAAGAATTTTTATCATTCATTAAGTTATGAATCAGGGACTGTTAGGCCTTAAACTATTATTTTTTCTTTCTGTGAGGACTACCAGTCTGTTATTTTACTCTTGTAGTAGGAAACCATCACATAGAGGCAACAATGACGAGCTCATATAAAACCTCTGCAATAAAGAAGCCTCCTCACTTACATTTACTGACCATTTAGTGTTTTCTTCATTTTCTGCCTATTTAGTCTTCTAAGTTTTTTTTTTTTAAATTAAATCATAGCTGTGTACATTAGAGCAATCAAGGGGTACAATGTTCTGGTTTCATATACAATCTGAAATATTTTCATCAAACTGTTTAACATAGCCTTCATGGCATTTTCTTAGTTATTTTGTGAAGACATTTGTATTCTGCATTTAGTAAGTTTTGGCTGTACCCTTCTAAGATGCACCGTAGGTGTGGCCCCACCAATTACCCTTCCTCCACCCCAACCCTCCCCACCCCGCCCCGTCTTCTAAGTTTTGATTTGATCTAAATCAACATGCTACTCATCCAACATTCTGGCAAGTGTTGTTATGTGTTTACCAAGTCTCCTCAGTGTCCTAAGACATAGGACACTGATGGAATGCTGACATCCTCTAGGTATCTGGAACAAGACATCTGTATGTTACCAGTTCAGAAGATGATAAGAGATAGCTTCAGCTATTGCTCCATAGGAAATGTGCCAATTCAAAGGTGAGAGCTAGCTAGTGTGTACCTTGCTTTTTTACTTTGATATATATGTAGAACAAGACTGAATTGATCTTTTTATTGCTGGAAGTGTGAATAAGAGGATGATTAAAAACCTTTTCTATTCTGCTTCTTATATAAGATAGCAAAGAAGACTAGATGGGACCTATGACAAGGTCATTTAAAAAAGATGTTAAAGAACTTGGTGTTACTAAAAGAAATCAAGTGAAAGAAAACTCATTGGATCAAGGACCCATTGAACCAAAATCCACTTAGGAACTACTACTATTCCTGTTACAGAAATATTTTTAGGCATAAGACAGCTTTTGGTATAGTCCTTTGTTTTTATTTATACAGTATAGGCTAAAATTGTTACATGTATTTTTATAAACTGATTAAAAATGCCATATACATATATACATATAATGACTATAACATAAAGGATTAATTTAAAATTAGTCTGTAATGAAAATAATGGAGTGTTTTCTTACATTGTTAGATTTTCTTGAAATGAGGGCCTAGTCAAATATACTATAGCATAGCTTTCTGTTTTTCCTGTTTCTTCTTGTAAGTAAAGCAAAACTGTATTTAAACGTGTATATTTTAATACACATTTATAAATTCACAGCTGAGTTTTTGTCTATAAAGTAGACAATGGACTTTATTATAAGTTCAGCTGACTCTAACGACTATTACTGATGTACAATAATAAACTTTCATTTTAGAGTTCTAATTTTCTAAGCTCCTGCATTTAGCTATTAGGAAAATTACTGAAGGAAGATACACTCTTTTTTTTTGGCAGTTTTTAGCCAGGCTGGGTTCGAACCCGAACCCGTCACCCCTGATATATGGGGACGGTGCCCTATTCCTTGAGCCACAGGTGCCACCCAGAAAGATACACCCTTATTAGAGTACCTAGTAGGAGAAAACTGCATGTTCATCACTATATAAAATTTGTTTATATGTTAAGAGCTGTTTTCTTTCTTTTTTTTTTTGAGACAGAGTCTTATTATATCACCCTCGGTAGAGTGCTGTGGCATCACAGCTCACGGCAACTCTCAAGTTCAAACTCTTGGGCTTAAGTGATTCTCTTGCCTCAGCCTCCCAAGTAGCTGGGACTACAGGTGCCCGCCACAATGCCCAGGCTATGTTTTTGTTGTAGTTGTCATTGTTGTTTGGCAGGCCCAGGCTGAGTTGGAAGCCCG
>CAUYON010010422.1:0-31591 GCA_963573935.1 Arctocebus calabarensis | reverse complement strand
CGAGTAGCTGGGACTACAGGCGCCCGCCACAGCGCCCGGCTATTTTTTTGTTTTTGCAGTTCGGCCGAGGCCGGGCTTGAACCCGCCACCTTCGGTATATGGGGCCAGCGCCCTACTCGCTGAGCCACAGGAGCCGCCCTGAATTTTTTTTAAATGCATGAGTTTATACTTATGTGTATATTTTTAAATATACACATAAGTAAGAGAAAAAGGAAAGTTATTTTCAGTCACATACCAATTTATACTTGTAGGTGGAACAACAGCAATAGCAAACAACAACAACAACAAAACCATTTTGCAACCCTAGAGGTAATATTAAATTCAGGCAAGAATCACCAGGGGAAGCCTGGGAGCAGTGGCTCATGCCTGTAATCCTAGCACTCTGAGAGGCCGAGGCAGGTGGATAGCCTGAGTTCGTGAGTTCAAGACCAGCCTGAGTAAGAGTGAGACCCAGTCTCTAAAATAGCTGGGTGTTGTGGCAGGTACCTGCAGTCCTAGCTGCTTGGGAGGCTGAGGCAAGATGATCACTAGAGCCCAAGAGTTTGAGGTTGGTGTGAGCTGTGATGTCATGGCACTCTACTGAGGGTGACAAAGTGAGACTCTGTCTCAAAAAAAAAAAATCACCAGGGGATGTCAAATCACTGGATAAAAGAATCTACCCATAGAATATCTATTAATTACAAAGAGAATAAAAGCCTCCTTTATCACACAAGAACCTAGGAGATACATGCACCACCTGAACCACGTGGTAGAAGCTGATATCAACAATAACAGGGCAGACCCACTCCACGTGGCTGCTGGTGAGAGGCTGAGCAAGCCACCGCTCCATTTATGTAGTGTTCCTGCTGAGACCGCGTACGTAACCTGAATCCACTCCTGAGGACACCCTGGGACATTCTACACCACCACTGGCTGTACTCTTCAAAAACATCAACATGAAAGACAGAAAGAAGAAAAAAACAGAGCGAGGAACCACATAAAAAGATAAAAGGGGACTACAGAGACACAATAGAGAAACGCAAAGCGTGATCTTAGATTGGAACCTGAATGGGGAAAAAGTGACAATAAAAGACAGCGTTGAGGCCATTGGTGAGTAAGGACTGTGCATTGGCTATGGTATCACACAAATGTTAAACTTCCTGACTGTGCTGTGGTTACATAAGAGAACGCTCTTGTTCTTTTTTTTTTTTGAGACAGAGCCTCAAGCTGTCACCCTGGACAGAGTGCAATGGTATCACAGCTCACAGCAACCTCCAATTCCTGGGCTCAAGCGAGTCTCTTGCCTCTGCCTCCCAAGCAGCTGGGATTACAGGCGCCCGCCACAACGCCAGGCCATTTTTTGGTTGCAGCCGTCATTGTTGTTTGGCAGGCCCAGGCTGGATTCGAACCCGCCAGCTCAGGTGTATGTGGCTAGCGCCTTAGCCCCGTTGAGCCACAGGCACCGAGCCAACGCTCTTGTTCTTAAGAGGTTCGTGCTGAAGTATTTAGGGGTGAAGTGTTTGAAGCTTATATTCAAGCAGTCCCATATATATGCATGTGTGTATGCTTTATGGGCATGTATACATATAATATATGTATATTTGTGTGTACACACATGTATGTATTATGTATATACAGGGTGTCCATAAAGTTCGTGCGCAATTAAAAATTGCAAACTATTTAAAATTGCATGTGAACTTTATGGCCACCCTGTATAACATGTGTGTACACACACACATATATATATAGATAGAGTGAGAGAAAGGCAAATGTGGCAAAATGTTTAAAAAAAATAAAAGGGCTCGGCGCCTGTGGCTCAACGAGCTAGGGTGCCAGCCATGTACACCCGAGCTGGCGGGTTCGAATCCAGCCCGGGCCAGACAAACAACAATGACGGCTGCAACCAAGGGATGGCCAGGCGTTGTGGTGGGTGCCTGTGGTCCCAGCTACTTGGGAGGCAGAGGCAAGAGACTCGCTTGAGCCCAGGAATTGGAGGTTGCTGTGAGCTGTGATGCCACAGCTCGCTATCCAGGGTGATAACTGAGGCTCTGTCTCAAAAAAAAAAAAAAAGAAAGAAAGAAAGAAAGGAAAGGGCGATGCCTGTGGCTCCATGGGTAGGGCACTGGCCCCATATACTGAGGTTGGAGGGTTCGAACCCCTCCCCAGGCAAACGACAACAAAAAAAATACCCAGGCATTGTGGCGGGCGCCTTTAGTCCCAGCTACTTGGGAGGCTGAGGCAGGAGAATTGCTTAAGCCCAGGAGTTGGAGGTTGCTGTGAGCTGTGTGACGCCATGACACTCTACCGAGGTTGACATGGTAAGACACTGCCTCAAAAAAAAAAAACCTTTTTCAAATGAAAAGTTTGTTTAAAATAAAAATGGGTATCTCTAAATAGGATTTTTTCAAGGTACCAAAGTGTTTGTTACCCCGCAAATTACTTATTCCTTGTAAAGGGAAAAACTTCTCTTTTTGGTGGAGCGCTCTGATGGACATCGCCTTTCGTTAGGGTGCAAACTTCATACAGCTCCCATCGAGACAACCTGGCCTAGTTTGCTACCTGCAGTGACATGATACGAAGCACACCACGGCAGCACCTCCAACTTGCCAAGTCAGAGGGTTTTGCCAATGATGTTCAACCTAAAGGTAATCAAGCCTCCAGACTAGACCTAACTTTTAGGTTACAGAAAATACAAGGAAAAGAAACAATGATCCAGATCCAGGACGGGGGCTACTGTGCAGAATATCATGTCCTGCAGTCTTCAGGAGGATGAAGACATGGACCAAACGGCCAACATCGGAGCCGGTGATCAATGACCTATCTCCTGATCTTGTAAATACAGCAGGATGTAAACAGCACCACCTATCTCTGAAGAGTTCTTGCCAAAAACACAAACAAAAAAAGTCCTGGATCCATCTAAGCTTCTTTTTAGATCTTCATTTACAAAAACCACAAGACTGGATGAACATAGTAAACCATAAAATGAGAATGCAATTGGAAAACACCAGAATGTGAGAATTCTATACAACAAAAGACCAGATTTCTCCAAAAAGTAAATGGCAAGGAGAAAATAGAAGAGGGACTATTTTAGACTAAAAGAGGCTTCAGAGATGTATCAACTAAATGCCCATGTGGAATTTGGATCTAGATTTGCAACAAACTAACTATAAAAAGGCATTTATGAAACCAATGGGGAAGAGCAAACGCTAACTAAATATGATATTAAGCAATCATTCCTATTTGTTTGGGCTTGATAACGGCATTGTGGTTATATTAAATAAAAGAGAACTTGTAATGCAGTGATACACTGAAATATTTGTGAATAAAATGAGTTGATTCCTGAGACTGGCTTTAAAATAACATAGTAAATGCAGAAGGGGACATGGCAATATAGCTAGAAAAAGATTCACCATATGTTGGTAATTGTTGAAACTGAGTGAAGGATGTGTGGATTTCATTATAGTATTTGTTCTTTCTTTTTTACAATAAGATTTTTAAATTTTCCCCCCCTCTGGTCTCACTCTCTCTTTTTCTCTCTCTGGTTCTCTCTCTCTCTCTCCCCTTCCAATCCCTGTGATAGGACCTTGCTCAGTCATCCATGAGCAAGATCCAGTCAGAGAGAGAAAGAGAGAGAAAACCACATGGAGTACAGCATGGATGATCACAGCTCACTGCAGCCTCTAACCCCTAGGCTCGAGTGGTCCTCCTGCCTCAGCCTCTCAAGTAGGCTAGAAGTGCACACCATCACACCCAGCTGAGTTTTTTTTTCAGAGATGAGGTCTTCCTATGTTGTCCAGGCTGGTATCAAACTTCTAGCCTCAAGCCATCTTCCCACCTTGCCCCCTCACCTTGTAAAGTCCTGGGATTACAGACTTGAGCCACTGCAATGAGATATATTTTAAAAGGAAGTGTTGTGAAAAAAATTGTGGGGTAACTTGTCTAGACTAAAAGAGACTTATTGGCCAGGCACGGTGGGTTCAAACTTTATACAGGTAGAACTGCCTATCCTAGAACTCTGGAAGGCCCAGGCAGGAGGAAGGCTTGAGCTCAGAAGTTCAAGACCAGGCTAAGCAAAAATGAGGCCCTGTCTCTACCAAAAACAGGGGGAAAAAATTAGCCAGGCATGGTGGTGTGCACCTGCAGTCCCAGCTATGTGGGAGGATGAGGCAGAAGGATTGGTAGATCCCAGGAATTTAAAGTTGCAGTGAGCTGATGACTCCAGTACATTTTACCCAGGGTAACACAGTGAGACTTCGTCTCTAAATACACATACATACTAAAATAAAATAGGCTGGCTTGGCGCCTGTAGCTCAGTGGTTAGGGCGCCGGCCACATGCACCAGGGCTGGTAGGTTTGAACTCAGCCCGGACCTGCTAAACAACAATGACAATGACAACAACAAAAATAGCCAGATGTGGTGGGCACCTGTAGTCCCAGCTATTTGAGAGACTGAGGCAAGAGAATCACTTTAGCCCAAGAGTTTAAAGTTGTTATAAGCTATGATGCCACAGCACTCCATCAAGGATGACATAGTGAGACTGTCTCAAATAAATAAATAAATAAATAAGTAAATAAAATAGACTTATTAACCAAATGCCATATATTGCCTTAGATTGAATCCTGGTTCTGGGAGGAAAGCCATAAAAGACATACTTGAAACAACTGCAACAGTTTAAAAAGGGATTAAATTATACAACAGACTTATGGTAAAATTACTAGGTCTGGTAGTGCTGTTGTACTTACGTAGAAGAATGTTCTTATTCTTAAAAGATGCATACTACCATTTTCCTTTTAGGGAAAACTATTATGACACCCACAATTTATGTTCAAATGGTAAAGCCAAAAAAACACGAGTGTGGTGTGTGTGAAAGAGGGAGAAAAGGGCAGCGCCTGTGGCTCAAGGAGTAGAGTGCCAGCCCCACATACCAGAGGTGGTGGGTTCAAACCCACCCCCGGCCCAAAACTGCAAAAAAGAAAAAAGAAATAAACGGCTTGGCGCCTGTGGCTCAACGGGCTAAGGCGCCAGCCACGTACACCTGAGCGGGCGGGTTCGAATCCAGCCCCAAGACCCGCCAAACAACAATGATGGCTGCAACCAAAAAAAAATGGTCGGGCGTTGTGGCAGGCGCCTGTGGTCCCAGCTGCTTGGGAGGCGGAGGCAGGAGACTCGCTTGAGCCCAGGAATTGGAGGTTGCTATGAGCTGTGATGCCATGGCACCCTATCCAGGGTGACAGCTTGAGGCTCTGTCTCAAAAAAAAAGAAAAAAGAAATAAAGAGGGACAAAAGGATGAAAAGAGAAACAGGAAGAGAATAAGGCCAAACATTTGTAACATTTGAATGATTCAGGTGGATAGAACATAGTAATGACTTCTCCATCACTCTTTTCCCTAATTGTGTTATTTTTCTTTGTAGCACCTATCACCACGTTTTAATTAGTTAATAACATTATATTCTCTATTCATTACTCTTTATTACATCTCTTCCACCCCCACTAGATGCTAGAAACTAGTTCACCTTGTTCACTTGTGCACTTCTAGCAGCTAGCACAATATCCAGCACATAATAAATACTAGTTGGATGGATAAATAGATTTGCCATAGAGCTGGAACGTCTAGAAGAGCTCATCCATTCTATTTTTTTTTTTTTTTTGGTAGAGACAGAGTCTCACTTTATCGCCCTGGGTAGAGTGCCGTGGCGTCACACTGCTCACAGCAACCTCCAGCTCTTGGGCTCAGCCTCCCGAGTAGCTGGGACTACAGGTGCCTGCCACAGCGCCCGGCTATTTTTTTTTTTGTTTTGCAGTTCGGCCGAGGCCGGGCTTGAACCCGCCACCTTCGGTATATGGGGCCGACGCCTTACTCGCTGAGCCACAGGAGCCGCCCCAGCTCATCCATTCTAAATGCCACCATGCCTCTATCTCTTCCAAGAATTCTTGATCTGAACTTCCATAACATTTTCAACTTTTAGTATTCCATAATTTTGAGACTCAAGAAAAGAGAGACCTTGGCTCGGCGCCTGTGGCTCAATGGGCTAAAGCACCAGCCACGAACACCTGACCTGGTGGGTTCGAATCCAGCCCGAGCCTGCCAAACAACAATGAGGGCTGCAACCAAAAAATGGCCGGGCGTTGTGGCGGGCGCCTGTAGTCTCAGCTACTTGGGAGGCAGAGGCAGGAGACTCACTTGAGTCCAGGAATTGGAGGTTGCTGTGAGCTGTGATGCCATAGCACTCTATCCAGGGTGACAGCTTGAGGTTCTGTCTCAAAAAAAAGAAGAGAGATATGGCTGAGACAGACCTTGGAATATGGGCAGGTTTATAAGAAAGGGATACCTAGAGATGTCCAGAAACCACACTTGCTCAAGGATTCACTCACTCAAATGCAGAGGAGTCAGCTTGATTTCTCTCCCTCTTTCCCTCTCTCCCACCTCATCCATCAAGAGTGGCCACTTGAAAATGATCAACTCATGTCCATGTTACTTCCTGAATCTGTCATAAGTCCAAATCCCTTTTTTGCATTTATAGCTCCCTTACCGCAGCTCAGACTTTATCTTCTGTGCCTATCCCATTGCTCCAAAATCCTCATCTATCTTTCTAAAACCCAAAGCAGACTCCATCTCTCCCTGCTCAAAACTTCTTGGCTCTCTGCTGTCCGCAGGAAAATGTATCCATTTTCCAGCCTGAGATTCCAAGCTCTCTATGGTCAGATCCTGCTAACTACTTTTTCCTCACCCCTCATTCCAGCCCCAGACGTAAAGCCCATGTTTCATGTTATGGCTCTCAATAACAAATGTTCTCCATAAGCAGAGTCAGAACCATGGTGGGATGAGAAAGAAACAAATATTTTTAATGAAAAAGAGATGTTCTTTCTTTCTTTCTTTTTCTTTTTTTTTTTTTTTTTGAGACAGAGTCTCAATCTGTCACCCAGACTACAGTGCCATGGCCTCAGCCTAGGTCACAGCAACCTGAAACTCTTGGGCTCAAGCAATCCTCCTGCCACAGCCTCCTGAATAGCTGGGACTATAGTACAGGTACCCAGCATAATGTCCAACTAATTTTTCTATTATTAGTAGAGATGGGGGTCTTACTCTGGCTCAGGCTGGTCTAGAACTCCTGAGCTCAAGGGATCCTCTTGCCGTTGCTTCTCACAGTGCTAGGATTGCAGGCTTCTTTCTTTTTCCTTTCTTCCTTTCTCTTTTTCTCTCTTTCCTTCTTTTGAGAAAAGGTCTGGCTATGCTGCTCAGGCTGGCCTTGAACCCCTGACCTCATGCATCCTCCTACCTCAGTGTCTAGAGTCCGTGAGACCGTAAGCACACAATACACTACCGCATTTGGCTTGCTTTTTTCTTTTTAATAAGACATTCTTCTCATTCCTTTCCCTTCCTGGCCATTTAACATTGGCTCTGGTTTTCCAAAAATAACCTTCTTTTCCCTTTCTCTCCTGTACTCTTGTTCTTCCTCCCCTCCTCCTTTCTATCTCTGCAACCCAACTCTCTTACTTGCCTCCCACTCCCTCAACTACATCTGCTTTGTGATTCTTAAAGCGCAGTAGGCAAGAATTACCCACAGTCCAAACTGAATGGAACACACCTGCCTTTAGAACAATAGACTTTCAGGACCATGGAGAGTTGCACTCATATCTGCCTCTGTCTTAGATACTTTATAAGGCCTTAACATATTTTGTTCTTTACTTGAGAATTTCCTCCTCACTCTTTCAGCATCAACTTAGATGTCACCTCTTCTTGGATGCCTTCCCTGCTTACTCCCACCCCCCCATACTATGCAGCTATCTCAGGTTAACACACCTTCCCTTTTCTCAAGATACACCAGGCTGTCAGTCATCCATTCTACACTCATTCACTTTACAAATACTTCAGTGGTGACTTTGTACAGGCAAGTATCCTGGACTCCACAGATGCAAATAAAAACATGTTTGAAGAGGTCCCTATGCTTTTGTGTTTTGGAGACACAAAACAAATAAGATAACAATGACAATAAGCAGTATAAAAAAATTATGAACTGGGGGATGTGATGAATAGTACAGTGGGGAAAGTCAACATTAGGTATCAAAGAGAAAAAACATGTGAGCCCTGTGAGAAATCAGAGGGTAGAGACTTCCAGACAGGGAGGAATAATGAGTGTTAAAGTCCTGACATGAGGCAGAGATTAGCATTTTCAAGGAGAAGAATGAGGCCAGAGTGGCTAAAGTTATAAGCAATGCAGAGAGTGTTCATGAGTTAGAGATGAGGTCAGAGACCTGAGCAGTAGCCAACTCATAAAAGACCTTGCAGGCGAGAGTGAGAAGCCTGGCCATGTTGTAATTGCAGTGTGGATTTATTGGAGGGATTTCAGCCTATGTGAAAGCTTTCATTGACATGTCATTGGAGGCTGTTCTGTGACTATATTTGGGCTTGTGTTGGGCTTTGTGTCTTCACATCCAAGGACAGGGCCTGGTATGCAGGATGTCCCATGACTGGGTGAATTAGCAGATCACACTGAGGATCAGGGGTTAATATAGGACACACATGGGCATGCCTCTTGTGGCCTGGAAAAAGAAAATCAATGTCACTCCAGCTTCCTCCCCAAGTCTCTTGCCAACTATATCTGGTCATCATCTGGTTCTATTGATTCTTCTCTCTCCCATGGCTGTTGGTTGCCTTTTCCTCACATCTCCAGCTATACTACAGACCTCATCTTCTATTGCCTGGACCATTGCACCAGGCTTCTTCCCAGTTTTCCCATGTCTAGTCTCTCTCCCTCCAGTCTATCCCCAACACAGGTCCCTAAGAGACGTTTAATGCCCAGTTGTGTCCTTATCACTCCCCTGCTCCAACCCTCACACCTCTTTCTCTAGAATCCAATGCCAATTCCACCAATGACATGACCTTGGCAACTCCTGTCTGCCTCTATTGCTCTCTCTGCCTTTGTTTCCTCATTGGGAACATGAGGTAGTTGGACCAGGTTATCATATTCCAAGATCTGAGCTATTGCTAGTCTTTCCATCCTTAACCTCTCCTATTAAATCTTCTCTTGTGATTTGTAATGTTGATAGGGCAGTGTACTGCCATGGGGAGGAGCCTGAGTTTGGAATCTTACCTTCTCTCCTGAACAACTTAACCCCTGACCACTCCTTTTTCATCAGTGGTAAAATGGAGATAGTAATGGTACCTGCCTTATAGGGAGAAGAAAAATAAATAGCTTCATATATGTTAAGTACTTAGGACTGGACTACCCTGGCACTCAGTAAAGCCGGGTGTTACTACCACTACTATTATTGGTACTACTACTATTGCTACTACTAATTTATTTCAAACTATTACATATTGAGTACTTACTCTTACAGCCCAGGTAAGATCTTTCCATCTATGATTTGGTCCACTACCAGCCTTTGTATGCCTTGAAAGATAAGCATGCTTTTTACCTTTATTTATTTATTAAATAAAGAGTCTCACTATGTCACCCTTGGTTTAGTACTGTGGCGTCATAGCTCACAGCAACCTCCAACTCTTGGGCATAAGAGATTCTCTTGCCTCAGCCTCCCAAGTAGCTGGGACTATAGGCATCTGCCACAATACCCCACTATTTTCTTTTTCTTTTCTTTTCTTTTTTTTTTTTTGAGACAGAGCTTCAAACTGTTGCCCTGGGTGGGGTGCCATGGCATCACAGCTCATAGCAACCTCCAACTCCTGGGCTCAAGTGGTTCTCCTGCTTCTGCCTCCCAAGTAGCTGGGACTACAGTTGCCTGCCACAATGCCTGGCTATTTTTTTGGTTGCAGCCACCATTGTTGTTTGGCGGGCCCTGGCTGGATTCGAACCCACCAGCTCAGGTGTATGTGGCTGGCACTTTAGCCACTTGAACCACAGGCGCCGAGCCAAGCCCCGCTATTTTTTTGTTGCAGTTGTCATTGCTATTTAGCTGGCCCAGGCCATGTTTCAACTCGCCAGCCTGGATGGATGTGGCCGGTGCCCTACCCACTGAGCTACAGGCACTGCCTGTTTTTACCTTTTAAAATGGTGTGAAAAAAAACCCAAAAGAAAAACAATATTTCATGCACATGAAAATTACATTGAATTCAAATCCCAAGGTCCAGAAATAAAACATTTCTAGAACACAGATGCTCCTACTGGTTATACCTAACAGCTCTTGAACAACAGCCAAGTTGCGTAAAGGCAGAATTGCATAGTTGTATCAGAGACCCTGTGTCTCACAAACACTAAAATATTTACCTCTGGCCCTAAGCAGAAGTTTGCTGACTGCTGACCAAGATTTATCCTCTTACCAGTTGCACAAAGGCTGGCTGTAGGTCACACACTAAGTCAGTGATAGTGGTAGGATTTGTACCCAGGTCTTTCGAGATTTATAACATGTGCCTTCAGCCACTATCCACAAGCTTGACAGCACATGACTGGATACCGTGGAGTCAAGTGCATAGGTCATAGTCTATGAAATGAGCTTAAGGCAGCAGGTTCAATTTCTTCCAAAGTACTCTATTTTGTTACTTCAGAGGCCTGACTTCCAGCCCTGCTATCCCACTAATCCTCAGCCTGACCCTGGGCAGTCAGTTCCTGGTGCAGTGTTCATCTCAGCATGGGTTTTGGAATCAGAATACCCCAGCTTCTCATTCCAGTTCCATAGCCATTGACCAGCTGTGTTGTCTCATACCGTGAGCAATGAAACTTTCCTTATCATGTTTTGGGCCGGTTGAATACAAATCCCTATGCTACCTACTCTCGCCCCATTTTTCTCTCTAGGCCACTATTTTTTCCATCTGAAAATGATGAGACCTTTCTGCTCTGACACTCTGGGATTGTGATATTCTACATGTCTTATTTTAGCTCAGTGTCTGGCTCCACATGCTGTGATTCAAGTTTGCACGGAGATTGCACCCTTGTTTCCTTGAAAAAGGTCTCATCAGGTTAGGTTAAAGGCATGGGGGAGGTTTAACCTGGAGGAAGCTGGATGAGGAGCAGGGAAGAGACTGGAGGAGGAGGGGATATTTGAAGATCCCACGTCAATATTTACACAGTCAACTGGAAAGAGGGAGCCAAGTCCAGGCCCCAGGGGACAGAATGGAGATGAGACATACAGTGGGGTTTCTTCATAAAATACCAACTGAATTACAAGGGCCTGATTTGAATTTAATTAAATTATGTTGGATTAATTTGAATTGAATTAAAGAACGAAGTCAGAATCAGCTAGTTGATTCTGGGTTAGTTGAGCTGACTTGAAGGATTTAAATGTGTTTGAGCTGCATTGATTTAGGTTGAGCTGAGCTAAGCTGGGTTGGGTTGGACTGAGCTGAAATGCGATGGAGAGTAACATCCAGAAAAAACTCTGCCACAATTCTGGACACTCAAGGCCTGTAGCATCAGTTTATGCTGGTATCTTGGGCAACTTACTACACAATTCTGGGCCTCAGTACCCCCATTTTATCAAGCAGGTGCTAACAATAACTCTCAGTTGAAAAAGTTATGAGATAGGTGTTAAATCACACATGCAAAAGTGCCTTGTACCTCAAAAGAGAGAGGAAGAAAAACCCTGTAAACAAACAAACTCAAGCTAATGATATGCATAGTGATGTATTTAGGGTAAAGTGTCCTGATGTCTGAAACTTTGAGATGCATCTGAAAAATAAGATGGATTGATGGATGGTTATGAAATACAGACAAATGTACGTATTCAGGGTAAAGGAATTCTAGTGATACATTAATGGTTGACTCTAAATAGTGGGTACATGGGTGTTCGCTACAAAATTCTTTTGACTTCTCTGTTTATTTGAAAAAAATTAAATAAGATGTTACACACAGAAAATAAAGAGCCTTGTAAACTGTTAATTGCTAAAATATCAGAAGCAGTTAAAAATACAGCCTCTGGAGGCGAATTGCGTGAGTTTGATTCCCAGCTCTGCCTCTCACTAGTTGTATAGCCCTGAGCAAATGACTTCATCTCTCTCTGAGTGTTTGTTTCCATATCTGCAAAATGGGGCTATTAATAGTATTTACCTCATAGGGTGGTTGTATCAGAACAGAGCCTGGTACCTAATTAGCACCCAATAAGCATTTGCTATGATTTCTTCCTCTAAACAAAGTTGTGTGATGGATACTGCTATCTCCATTTCACGGAGAAGGAAAGTGGGACTCAGACAGGTTCTGCAATTCCTCCCAGGTCACACAGCAAGGAAGTGGCTAAGTAGAAGAGAGAGCACAGATTCTTGGAACTTGTAACAGTCCCCCAGCCCATAAGTCCTTTCCTTGGGCTCACCCGATAGGATGAAGAAGATGCCAGAAACGAAGGCCAAGATGGTCCTCTGTGGGCGGATGTGGCCAATGTTGCTGATGACGAAGGCCGTGAATACGAGGAAGAGACTGACCATGGGGAAGGGGGTGGCTGTGCGCACGGTCTCTGGTGGAAGGGGACGGGGACAAGCAGGAGGTGAGGGGGACTCTCCTTCGCTACACTGACCCCATTCCCTTGACCTCTCTGCTTCCGCCACCTCCGCCTCTCGGCTTGGTTCCTCCCCTTTCCCACTAACTCCTCCCCTTTCTCAAATACTTCCTCTGCTGACCCCACCCCTTCACTCAGGCCCCATCTCCTTGGATTGAGCCCCTCCCCTTCCTGCTGAATCCTCCCTACCGCCCAGATCCGGCTCTTTCAAGTTTCTTCCTACTTCTCCATACCTAACCACAGCCTCTTTTAAGCCTCCACTCTTTTTTTTTTTTTTTTTTGAGACAGAGACTCAAGCTGTCACCCTGGATAGAGTACTGTGGTATCACAGCTCACAGCAACCTCCAATTCCTGGGCTCAAGCGAGTCTTCTGCCTCAGCCTCCCAAGTAGCTGGGACTACAGGCGCCCACCACAGCGCCCAGCCATTTTTTGGTTGCAGCTGTCATTGTTGCTTGGTGGGCCCAGGCTGGATTCGAACCCACCAGCTCAAGTGTACGTGGCTGGCGCCTTAGCCCGTTGAGCCACACGTGCCGAGCCTCAAGCCTCCACTCTTTCCCTTTCCACCCTATCTCCTGGTCCTGCCCTTTCTCCCAAGACTTGTGATGCGCTTTTGCTTCCTTGTTGCCTAGGCGCCCCCACATCCCCTCACTCAGAATATTCTCCGTGTTTTCCGTCACCAAGTTGATCTCCGGTTCAAGAAAATATTCCGAGGCCACACAGCGACCCTTCTCTCGACCTGAGGGGAACATAAAAAGGTCGGGCTGGATGAGAGGCTCACAAGCTCTAGAGAGGCTTTCAGGGACAGGCAGGATGGGAGGGAGGAAGGACCTGGGGAAGGGGATTCCAAGCCTCAGCTAAGGGGGCTGAGAGAGGTGGTGGCCAGGATGCCTCACAGCTCCTCTTGCGAACTCTCTAGAGACCCCTGGTTAGAGGAGGAGAGGGCTGGAGCCTGGGCCCTAAGCAAGGAGAAGGCTGTGGACCAGACTCATGGATCTTTGGAGAGGACAATGAGACATGAAATCTTTTTTTCTGAACCGAAACTACTGAGTCTCAGGGAGAACTCCAGAGTTTCCGGGGGGGGGGGGAGTGTTAAGGACCTGGAGTTTGTCAGAGCCTAGTGCTCCTGGATCCAGGGAATAAAGAACTAGACTTTGGCACTCCTAGTATAAATTTGACCTTCCAGGAGAAAAACATGTTAAGTTTCTGGATTTCTGGAACCTAGAGATTGTCACTATGGATAAGGATGCTCTGGTCCCACGAAGACAAAAATAGTGGAATGGAGGGCAGGACACGGCTTTACCTGCAAAGAAGCAGACGCGCCAGAGGCCAGCGTGCAGGGCCATCTTCACCTCCGTGGTCTGGTTCTGCGGCAACACTGTACCCTCCTCCATGTACAGCCAATAGTCAGTGCTGACCGCGATGCCGACGAGGAGCAGGCCACACGCACCAAACACACTGCTCAGCAGGGTCAGGGCACGGCTGCTGCAGTGACTCATCCTCAGAGGCGGGGGGCGCCCTGCGGGGCCTGTGGGACCAGAGGATACAGTGGAGAGCCCCGATGGACTGTCCAGAGTCCCAGCCCCATAGAGCAACCCAGGATGCTGGACCCTTGCCAGGATACTCACTCCAAAAGCAAACTCTTTCACATCTGACCTCTGTGGGCTGACTCATGACCCCAGGCCTGGGCTCTGACTAGAGACACCAACTGTTGACCTTCAATCTCTGAACCTGGCTTCTCACACCTGCCACCTATGCTTTGGCTCTGGTTCCACATCCTCAACCCTGGGATAAAATTTCCAACTATAACCCTCTGCTCAGACCCAGAAATTGAATCCTAGCTCTAACCACATATCATAGACCCCAAACATCAGAAATCCTGATCCAGATTTTCAGCCCCAGAATCAGGCCCACTCAAATCTAACCTCATATCCTTCCCTGAGATGCTAACCCTTAGATGCCACCAGAACTCCTGACATAGAGCCTGGGCTGGTGATTCAGAAACTACAAGGCTGATCAACAACTTCGACTGTAGGACCTGGTATCCCACCACCCTGACTCTGACTGGATTGAAGCCCCCAGCTGTGAACATCAGACTCCAACAAGAATCTGTAGCTTCAACATTATGCCGGGACCTAGACACCTGGACCTATGCTATTAGGTTTGGACATAGGATACTATACAACATGACCTGTCCAGAAACTCTAACCTTGCTACCCAATCTAAACTCCATGCTCTTGCTTGGCACCCTGATACCTTCCCTTTAGAGCCCATCTCTGAACTGCAGCCAGAAATCCTCAAAGTGTGTCACTGACCACAAACCCATACCCTGGCCTCAGACCCTTGACAGGCCTGTCTAAGCTTTCTTGAGCAGAGCCTCCCCAACCCCCAGTTCAGACTCTTGAATTTACAACTTGACACTTGCACCTAATTCTAATCCCAAGAACTTGGCCTGTGCTTTCTAACTCTGATCTTGTGCCTTGACCTCAATTTCGCACCCCAATCTGAGATCACAACCCATGTCCCAGTTCCAGAACCCTAATTCCATCCTCCCTAGGTAGGCCTCTGAACCCAGAATGCTAGGACTCTTTCACAGGCTCCTAAACCCCCAAACATTGGGACCCAGAGACTTGGACCCAAGATCTTGACTAGAGGCAACAGAATATTAAAATCATGAGCTGGGATTCACCCTTACCCAGAATCCTAATGAGAGCACTGCAGTCAAACAAGGAGGTCTCATCTTTCCAACTAATAATCAGTGCTCTGAACTAAAATTGCACTCAGAAATTCCAGGGCACCATCACATGACCCCTAAACTTCCTACCAGAGATTCTGGACAAGGACTTCCAATCAAAGATCCTCTCCAACATGCAACATCGAACCTAGATCCCCCTACACTGGACCCTCCAAGCAAGAGAACCCCAGTTCATAGCTGTGGTCTCCCAAATTCTAATTGGCAACCCAGAGATTCCAACTAGGGAGCACCTCAGTCCAAGCACCATTATCCACCTCGCATCCCCTCCTCAAGAACTGGGGAAGCAGCTGTACAAGCCCATGATATGGGGCACTCAACTTGGGAACCTCAGCACATTTCAGAAAGAGATCTCTGCATCCCCAAATGCCAGTGGGGATGGTATTTTAACTATGAAATATAGGACCTCAAACACTCCCCAATAATGCAATCAAGACAGGAACACTCCACCTTTCTTAATCAGAATTCTTGTGCCCTTAAAACTCTGCCCCACCCCAAGAAGGACCATGGAATCTGAGACACTCCAACCCCCATCCCTCCCACCCTGCACTCGCAGCACCCAGAGCACACACACACACCCCTTTTTTTTCTGGAGGACTCAGGAATAAGGAGTCCGGCAACGATCCGGTGAGGTTTTCCTCCCATCCCCCGCCTGGTGGCTCCGGGCTTGACGGCAAGCCGCCAGCCCCTCTCTCAACCCTCTCAGCTCAACCCAGCCACCCTGATTGCTTTAGTCCCAGATAACTGACCTCAGCTTCCCCCATTTGCCCCTCCAACTCCCGGCTGGAACCTTGCCCATTCTTACTGTTCTCTCTTCCCCTTTTAAACCCCCCTCCTCTCTTGCTCCAATTTCTCCTCACTCAGAAGGGCTCGCCCAGATCTCCTTCTCCAGCCTTTCCTCCTTCGGGACCCTCCCCCCCCAGGCCTGGAGCCTCCTTCTAGTCTTTCTTTATCCCAGCCTCCCCTTGATACAGGCACCCGGGTCCCGGAGGTCCCATTCGTCAAGTCCTCAGCCCAAACTCCATTTCCCTTCAGTCGCTTGAGAGGCTGTAACTCCCCTTTTCTGGAGACCCCGTCCTAGACTCACCCCTGCTCTTAACCCGCCAGGATCCTCCGCCTTCCTCAAGACCCCCGCCTGCACCGTCCTTAGGGCCAACTGTCTCAGAGGCTCACACATCAAGAGTGTAGTTTCCTCACTCTTGGGACCCTCGGACCCCGTCCTCCGGGATTGGCCAGGCCCAAATGTCCCTCCATTCACCATAGCCTCCCGAATTTCGGCATCCTGACACGCCAGGATCTCACGGCTGGAGCCATTCGGGCTCATTTTCGTCCCAGCCCTGCTGGTTGACAGCTCTGGAGTCTCCCCCCTTTTGCTTCTAGGACCCTCCTCTCGCGCTCACCTTGCTCAGGGCTGGGCGGACGCTCCGGGCCGCGGGCCCCGCAGCCGCATGACCGACCCCGCGGCTTCCCCCGGCCGCTACCGCCGCCACCGGGGTCGCAGGTGCCCGCGCCCCCCGCCCGCGCCCCGGAGCCCGGCGTCCCGGCCCCTCCCGACCTCCCACCCCCCACCCCCCGCGCCCGCGGCCTCACTCGGCAGTCGGAGCCCGGAGCAGAGACCGGCGGCCGCTCATTGGCTGCTGCGGAGGAGGGGAGGGGCGGGGAGGGAGGGGGAAAGCTGCAGGGAGGGAGGGAGATGGGCCTTGAGGATGGGGGAGGCAGAGAGGGCGCGAGAGAATAGAAACAGAGGCAGAGAGCCCGAGAGGGGCAAAGGCACGAAGAGAGACAGGGCAGATAGTCACACAGAGACCCTGAGGCTGAGAAATTCAGAGACTCGCGGGTCTACAGACTGCAGAAGACAGAGAGAAAAGGAGAGACAGACGGAGTTTAGGACCCCCCCCAACCACACACACACCACCACCACCTAGGCTCAGAGATTCTGAGGCCCTGAAGTGGAGAGATCAGAGACCTAGAAAGAGACAGAGACGCTCAGAGGCCTTGGGCTGAGAGATGCTGAGATCCAGAGACCTTGAGCTTGAAAAAGAGACAGAGGCAGAGAGAAAGAGAGGAGAAAGAGAGACCCTGAGAAGGAGAGACAGCAGGGACAATCCTGGGGGGTCCCCTGATGAGAACTGGGGCTCTAGTCAGGCCTTGGGTGGAGCCTGGGGTCTGGGCGGCTGGAGAAGCTGGAGGGGAGTCCCGGGCCGGGGTCCCAGAGCAGCAGGCGGGCGCAGAGCTGAGCCAGGTCCTGCAGCCGCCGCGGAGCCGGGAGCCGGGCCAGCCCCCCACCCCACCCGCCGTGATGTCAGCGGGGCCACTCTTAAAGGGGCAGGCCGCCCGCCGAGGGTCGGAGTGGGGGGCTGGGACCCGGGCCTGCGGACACGGTATTGGGGTACCATGGCTGAGATGGGGGACACGGGGGACCCACAGCATCCAGCTGGGCCAGATCTAGTAACCCAGGAGCCTGCGAAGAAGATGAGACTCCGGGGCCGCTAGGGAGCCTGCAAAGCTTTGGGGCTCAGTCCCCTCCAAACACACAGGCAGAGGCACTCCACTCGGCCAGCCGGCCGCTGCCAGGGAACTACGTTTCCCGTCAGCCTTGGCGGCGAGGGTCGCACTTGGGGGAAGGGTCTGCGGCGATGTCTACTGGGAAATGTAGTCTATTTGGACTGTCCCTTCTACTCCCCCGACTCTCAAGTGGATCAGAGGAAGGAGGTTCGGCTTCTTCGTGCCGCTGACTCTTGCACTTAGGGGTTCTAGTTGATTGGGTTTCTCTGTCCTGGGGTCTTTTTCTCTGATCAAGACTCTGGTCTCTCAGTAGGAGGCCCGCCTTTCATCTCTCCTCTGGGGTTTTTCCTAGAGGAAGAGACTCCAGAGCCACTAGGGAGCCTACAATATGTGCCTAAGGT
This sequence comes from Arctocebus calabarensis, assembly GCA_963573935.1. Classification (NCBI taxonomy): domain Eukaryota; kingdom Metazoa; phylum Chordata; class Mammalia; order Primates; family Lorisidae; genus Arctocebus; species Arctocebus calabarensis. The sequence continues at coordinate 13,513 of CAUYON010010422.1, read as the reverse complement.
CTGTAGGGCATATGTGCCTGGGGTCTCTGACACTCTGTTATCTTTGGGTACATCTTTCCATATGCATCTGCCCACTTTGGTCCTCTCTCTCTGGCTGTGTGTGTGTGAGAGAGGCTCTTTTCCTTTCTTTCTTGCTGTGGGTAGTGTCTGTCTCACTTTATGGGTCTCTGCACTTTCCCTCTATCCCTGCACCCCAAACCTCTCTCTGTGTTTGTTCCTATGTACAGTTCCACCTCCACACTCCCCTCATTCTCCAAGCTTACAAGAAAACATCCAAACACTTCAGCATCAGCATCCCAAATTTATTCTCCAGCAGCTGTGGCTGGGTGGGAGAGACTAAGGGGAAGGGAGGGGGAAGAAAAAGGGGAAGGAACAGAGAGAGAAGAGATTCCCAGAAAATGGCAGGCACGAGAGAGGAGGGGATGGTTCCGAGCAAGACTGGAGCCATGCACCGGCAGGCAAGGTTAGGGATTAATATGAGCGGTGGTGGGATGGGGCAGTCCAGAACAAAAGCTAATTGGGAACAGTTGGGGAAAGAATCCTTCAAGTATCTCAAGGATCCCCAGAGCATAGAAGGAGGGAGTACTGGAGGAGGGGGGCGCAGCCTCCCACTTACTCTAGAACCGGAGTGAAGGTGGGAGGGGCATTGGAGGTTGAGGTTTGTTCTGGAATCTGAGTCTGGAAGAGCCAACCCCATGAGATTATTTCTGGGGTTGGGGGAGGCATAGAACTACCAAGGAGTCTCAAATCCCATGGAGTTGGGGTGGTGGTGGTGGTCCTGGAACCTGTTGGAGCGAAGTCCAGAATGCTAAGGTAGAGGAGGATATAGGAGTTGGCACAACTGAATCTAGAACACCGGACAGCTCCAGAAACTGTATGGAGTTTAGAATGCCAGAGACGCTTGGGAGGAGCATCTAGATACCATGAGGGCAGAGGCCAGAACGCTGAGATGCAGGATCTGGAATCCGGAAGGGGGTGGAGCAGGTGGCATGGCAGAGGGGATACTAGAGACACCTAGTGGTGGCAAGTGAGATTACATGACTGGCACAGGCACCGGGCTGGTGGGGCTGCGGGCGTCCGGGTGCACAAAATCCGGGTTAATGTAGGTGAAGCCCTGAAAATCAGCCTGGTCGATGCTGGCCAGGACTAGGCGGTCCGGGGGTGTCAGCGCTGGGGCTGCACGCGTGAAAAATTTGTCGAAGTTCTCGCCGCTTCGACCACACTGTGGGAAACAAGAGGAGGATGAGTTTAGAATCTCTGCCTGCTGCCTGGGTATCCGCTATATCCCCCTGCACTCATCTTCTGTCTCTTGCAGGATCACTACATATCCTTCCTTTGTGCGAGGGGAGTCTCCCAGAGGGAACCTCACCCAACCGCCATATATGGGTATTGACACTCCTGGACACCCAACACTTCCTGGGATCCCGTTTTGTTATTGTTGTTGTTGCCTAGGTAACTGACCGGGCGTGGTCTGAATGGAGGCGCAATCTCCAATCGTTCCAGTCTCTCCCAGTCGATCCAGCGGAAAAAACCATGTGCTCGGATGGTGGGTTCCCCATCTGGCCCTGAGCCCAGGCGCTTCCCTGGGTGCTTGGTCAGGAACTGTGGGAAACACAGACATAGAGACAGATAGACAGAGTCCCATATAGGGAGACCCGGAATGAAAAAGAGAAAGAGACAGAGAACCCAAGAGACAAAGGCATAGAGATCCAGAGAGAGAGAACAGCGAGGAAAAAACAGAGCTGAAGAGAGAGGGGAGGAATGGAAGAGAGGAAGAGAGGAAGAAGAAGAGGGAGAATAAATGAGAATGGGAAAAAATGAATTTCAGACCCAGAGGCCCAAGGCCAGACAGAGAAAAAGAAAAAATCAGGGCTTGAGATTGTGAGGAGCAGAGGACCCAGAAAGAGAGGAGGGTACATGGGGAAGATACCCAGAGAGGAATGAACAGAGGAAGAAGAGGTTGGAAGTCCAGAGAAAAGGGGGAATAAAGATTCAGAGAGAGGGTATATAGACTCATGGGGGAGGGAAGAAATCCAGATATGGGAGGAGGCAGAAGAGAACTAGGGGCCAGAAACCCAGAAAAAGAAAAGCATGCAGACCCAGGACACAAACACCCAGAAAGAGAGAGAAAAGATCCAATTTGAGAGCAGAGACCCAGAGAAAGGGGAAGACAGTAAAAGGGAGAGAGATGCAGAGTGTGTTTGTAACAGCAAGGGTATGAGGGTGAGAGAGACAGAGAGAAAGAAATACAAAATACAGAGATACAGAAGGAGACATAGAAAAAGCAGAGACACAGAGAGCCCCATCATATGTAGGTAGATGGAGGCAGAGGTATGAGATAGAAACCAGGGAGAGATAGACATGTGGAGATAGGGGCTGAAAGAAGTGTGCTAACATTTGCTAAAAACCTGCTACAGGCCAGGTGCTTTCTTAACTCTGTGCAACAGCAGAAGAGGAGGCTGAGGCTCACAAAGTTTTGGTGACTTGCCCAAGATCCCATGGGAAGAAAAACTGCAGAAGTTAAGTTCACCTGACCCACTTGGCTCCGGAAAGAAAGGCCTTGGCCTTTCAGCACTTCCTGAAAGCAGGGAGTAGGGGGCTGGGGAGCATTGGACAGCAGAGAAGAATAAGACGGAGGTGGTAGCAGGGCTGTAAGTCATTGTAACAAAACCTATATATTGTATCAGCTTTTCCAGCAGATGGAAGTAAAGTAACTTGAGGAGTGGGAACCTTTTTTTCCAATGGGCATTGAGGCAGAGATGGGGTGCATGGGTTGTGAGTCAGGGGAAGCTTGGAGTCAGGGGGTTCTCACCCCCTTGCAGATGGCCACGGCTTCCCGGGAAAGCGACTTTGGGTAGGTGACAGTTTGTTCCATGATGGCCTGAAACAGCTCCTCCTCGTCCTCCCCATCAAAGGGAGGCTATGAAAATGGAGGGGATAAAGAGTCAGAGATTTGCCAAATTGCCTTTCCCAGTCCTTCTACACACTCTCATCTTCCACTATGAATATGATTGGCTGTTGACATCACTGGCCCCCTCACGGACCAAAGCTTTATCTTTCTCTTGCTCCAACTCTCTAGTTTCCTATCTCAGATGCCTTAGCTCAGTGTATGTTTTGGCAGCCCTGCCCCTCTTTATCTACTATGTACATCAGCAGGGTGTTAATTAGACAATATGTCATTAAGGTAAAAGAGAGGAAAAAACATTCTTTTGGTTGGTTGAGTTGGTTCCCAGTCTTCTGGCATTAGAGAAAGAATTACCAAGGCAAGGATTTTTTTTTTTTTTTGAGACAGAGCCTCAAACTGTCACTCTGGGTAGAGTACAGTGGCATCACAGCTCACAGCAACCTCCAACTCCTGGGCTTAAGCGAGTCTCCTGCCTCCACCTCCCAAGTAGCTGAGACTACAGGTGCCCACCACAACACCCAGCCATTTTTTGGTTGCAGCCATCATTGTTGTTTGGCGGGCCCTGGCTGGATTCGAACCCACCAGCTCCGGTGTATGTGGCTAGTGCCTTAGCCACTTGAGCCACAGGCGCCGAGCTGGATTTTTTTTTATATATATATAGAGTCTCACTTTGTGGTTCCCAGTAGAGTGCTGTGGCATAATAGCTCATAGCAACCTCAGACTCATGGACTCAAGCAATTCACTTGCCTCAGCCTCCAGAGTAGTTGGGACTACAGGCAGCTGCCACTACAATCAGCTATTTTTAGAGACAAGTCTCACTCTTGTTCAGGCTGGTCTTGAACTCCTGAGCTCAAGCAATGCACCCACTTCAGCCTCCCAGAATGCTAGGATTACAGGCATGGCCACCGTGCCCAGCAAGGCAAGGATTCTTTTTTTTTTTTGAGACAGAGCCTCAAGCTGTCACCCTGGAGAGAGTGCCGTGGCATCACAGCTCACAGCAACCTCCAATTCCTGGGCTCAAGAGAGTCTCCTGCCTCTGCCTCCCAAGTAGCTGGGACTACAAGCGCCCGCCACAACGCCCGGCCATTTTTTGGTTGCAGCTGTCATTGTTGCTTGGCGGGCCCAGGCTGGATTCGAACTTGCCAGCTCAGGTGTACATGGCTGGCACCTTAGCCTGTTTAGCCACAGGCGCTGAGCCAAGGCAAGGATTCTTAATGTGGAGGTTAGGGAGTCTCTACCTAACTGAGGGGTCTGTGAGCTTGAATGGAAAAAAATACTGCATCTTTGTTTTTAAACCTCTAACTGAAATTAAGCATTTCCTTCAATTATGAATATAGTCAGCAGCAGTACTTGTGAGTTCATCACCAACAGAAACGATAGATATTTCCTTCTCACATGAGAGTTGTAGATTATTTTTTTAGACAGATTTCTGCTACTTTGGATAGAGTGCTATGGTGGCATCATAGCTCACACCAATCTCAAATTCTTGGGCTTGAGCAATCCTTTGCCTCAGCTTCCCTAGTAGCTGGCACTGCACATACCCACCACAACGCCTGGCTAGTTATTCTATTTTTAGTAGAGATGTCGTCTCACTCTTGCTCAGGCTGGTCTTAAACTCCTAAGCTCACATAATCCATCCACCTCAGCCTCCCAGAGAGCTAGGATTACAGGCATGAGCCACAACTCCCTGCCATTAGATATTTTAAATTATCAATCATTGCTACTTCAAAAGTCTTGTTAGTTCTTCCTACTTCCAATTACCATCAGAGCTTACTATTCAATGCATTAGTAGGAAATCACATATATGTCCATATCTAAGTTTTTTATCACAGCTCACAGCAACCTCCAATTCCTGGGCTCAAGTGAGTCTCCTCCCTCTGTCTCCCAAGTAGCTGGGACTACAGGTGCCCACCACAATGGCTGCAGCCATTTTTGGTTGCAGCTGTCATTGTTGTTTGGCAGACCCTGGCTGGATTCGAATTGAACCTGCCAGCTCAGGTGTATGTGGCTGGTGCCTTAGCTGCTTGAGCCACAGGCGCCGAGCCCATATCCAAGTTTTTAATATTTATACAACTGTATACATTTAAATTAATTTACCTGCTTGAGTTAGATTCACTTAAGTTTTATAGTTTTGATTTGGGGGGATTGGTGCATTATTTTTATTTTATGCATTTAAAAACCATTCCTCTGAGAAGAAGTCTATTGGCTTAACCAGACTGCTACTTTAGCATTTAGCATGTAGGGTGAAAGGGTTCATGATATTTGGGGGGAAAAAAAAGAGGTTAAGAACCCTTGTTCGATGCTAAGATAACACTTCAGAACCACGGACAGCGCTATCTGGGTGCGACCTTGTAGGGCTGGGTATACCTCAGATTATAAACCTCCTTTCTAACCTGCTTCTCCTCAGAGAAAAGTCATGTACAGGTGACACCCCACTCGGTATTGCCATTAGCCACTTCAGCTTCTCGCCATCTTCCCTTACCTGTCCTGCCAACATCTCATATAGCAGAACTCCAAAGGACCACCAATCGACAGACTTCCCATAGGGCTGGTAGGCAATAATCTAGTGGGGAGGGTGGAAGGCAGGGAATCATGATCTGTCCTTTAAGAAGTCTACAATGCCTCTGGTCTTACCCCTTTGGCACTGTGCCCACTTTAATTGCTTTCAGCGCAAGCTCTTCCCACTCTGAATATTTTGGCCAGGGCTCTGCCCTTTGGGAAATTTAGGAAATAAAGTTTAGCTATTTAGAACATTCCTTTGGTCTCAAATACAAAGACTTCCTATGGACCAAATCACAAATTCCACCCACTTAGAATATTTGGGTAACTAGACCCTCCCCTTCAAATATCAGATGTACAAGGCTACATTTTGCAGACCAGAGATCTGTAAACTTGGATGCACACCAGGCTCATCTAAGGAACTAATTTGAATAATAAATGTTTCTATCAAAATATCACATGTACCCCCCAAATTTTGCACAATTGTGATGTATCAATAAAAAATATGAAAATAATAGACGTTACCAGCCCTGAAGAATTCCAATCTCCATAAGCTAGAACTAGAGTCAGGAATATGTGTGTATTTTTCAAATTTTCCACAGGTGATTTTCTGAATACCAGTCAGGTTTTGTGATCACCGACAGTGATTGCTTGGGGATTGATCCCTTGAAAAGATCAAAGGGCAGCACCATCCATACAACCTCCTTCCAAACTTAGAAAAATCAGGACATGAGCTCTATCCACTTATATGTACATAGAGAGTGTCAGCTCCACCACCTCAACAAAGTCAGCAAAACTCCAGCCACGTAAAATACTCAGAGTACAGCGTCTGCTCTCTAAGGATCCTTGAGGATCCTGCCCTCTTAGAATGTTCAACACAGAAGGCCAGACCACTTAGATCAGAGAGCCTTGTACAATATTTATGAAACGAGTATCCACCCAACTGAATACTCCAGGGCAAGCCCTGCCCAGTTACAATATTCAAGAGACAGCATCCACAGGCTCGGTGTTGTCAGTGGACCAGCCACACCCACTCAGAGTGCACTAGAAATAGTCTCCACCTCCTTGGCATGGTCCAGGAACAGGCACTACACAATTCCCACGAGCTGGTCCCACTCTCTCAGAACACTCACCTACAGGTCCCACCCACTTTACCTATTTAGAGACCCAGTTCCACCCACATTGAAAGCTTAGCACACAGAGCTTGCCTGAGCTGGACTGGCCATGAAGGGGGAGTCCTTGCTGAGTAAAAATGCCTACAACTCACAACAAGGGCCCACAGCCAGGCCTCTCCCACTGTGAATATTGGACAGCCAACCACGCCCACTAAGAGATGTCAGAGTGGGCCCAGTTACCCATAGCCCAGAGGCTCCGTTACCTCAGGGGCTATGTAGTCCGGGGTCCCGCAGAAGGTGCGGGTCGTGGTCCCAGGGAAGACATTCTCCTTACACATGCCAAAGTCAGTGATCTTGATGTGTCCTTCCGCATCCAGCATCACATTGTCCAGCTTCAGGTCCCTGGAGAATGGGGGTTTGGGGTAAAAATTGTGGGAATGGTTGAAATCACCAAGCTGGAGGTCTAAGTTCGAATTCCTTCCCCTCCAGGGGACAGATGTCCCTCGATGGAAAGTCCTGGGGCTGCTCACCTGTAGATAATGCCCTGATTGTGAAGGAAGAAAAGGCCTATGGCAATTTCTGCTGCGTAGAACCTGGAGAAGCAGGTGGGAAGCCAGAAAGTCAGTGGCCGGCCCCTACCCTTTTCCGCCTTCCCCTCCCTTCTCTCTTGACTGAGACTCACGCTGCGTGGGGTTCCTTAAACTTGCCCAACTGCTGAATGTGGTACATCAAGTCTCCCCCGGTGACATACTCCATCACGAAATACAGGCGATCCTGGGGAGGAGTGGGTGGGCTTAGAGGTGGGGCCACACCTACCAGGGGCTGGGAAACTCTTTTCCTATCCTCTCGGGACAAACATGTAAGGCTCTGGATTCACCCAACCAGAAACACGGAGCACCAGGGCACACCCACTGGGAGGGCCCCTAAGGTTCTGACCCTGCTACCTCAGAATCTCTCAGGTGTTCTGGCCCTGCCTTCTCAGAATTGAAGATTGAGGAAATCCGGGGACACCAAAACCTCTTTCCACAGCCAGCCACTCACACACATATACTGTCCACTTGTTAGAGACCAAAGTCAGGTCTCGCCTGCAATTAATTTGTTTAAAATCCAGGAAGCTGGTCATGCTCATTATGAGCCTGTGGAAACCGACTCATGCCTTCTCAAAACCCAAATGTTTCTGACTCTTTGCCATGTGCCTTGATCTTAAGGAAATAGGGAAATGCCCCGATTCTAACGTGTCCTTCAGTCAGAATCCAAAAAAAGATAACCCTGTCACTCTGAGCCCATTGCTGGTCCTGAAATCATTTTCCTCCATGCCTTTGCTCAAAAATACAGAGCTGGCTACACCTTCTAAGCACCAAGCTCATCTCCGCAACAGGCATTCTGGCCACGCCCATTCATCTGACCACGCCCTAGCGCTCTGCATTTGGCCACACCCACTCAGAGAAAGCAGGTACTTTTGCCCTGTCCTAAACTCAGAAACCCAAAACGATGCCTCATCCATCCACAAGGAGGTGAGGCAGGGTCCAGGGCCGGCCTCTGTCTCCTCCTTTCTTACCGGGGTCTGAAAGGTGGAGTGGAGCTGGGTGAGAAAGTGGGGCCTGCCGCCAGGACCACGGCCCCCCAGCGCCAGCACGCGTTTCTCCACCAGCGTGCAATCCACATCGTCATCCTGGACGATTACGTCCTTTTTCAGGATCTTGATGGCGTAGAGCTCATCGGAACCCCTGCGTTCGGCCAGCATCACCTATGAACAGAAGTCCAAATGGCTAGTCCATTTTGGCAACTCAGAAACTGCCCTTCCCCCTTTCAGGAACACAGAGAAACACGATCTCAGTTCCTTCCCCTCTCTGTCAAGGGACTGGGTACTCCGACTTTGCTGCACACACCCTCAGGGAAAGTATCCGCATCCTTATACCTCTCCTTTCCAGGAACACTTGAGGCCCAACAGAACCATATTTGGGGACTCAGGAGCCTAGTATCCCTTTCCTCCCACACCCTCCCTAAAGACCAAAAACCTGAACTCTCCACAGACATCTTCTCATTTTCCCAGAACCACAGGAGTCCAACCTTCCCAAAGCTGCCTTTTCCTAGAACCATGAGGAAGCTGAAGTCAGAGATGTGCAGGCGTCCTGGGCTGGCCCCAAAGAAGCAGCGCTTGGAGTCGGTGGGACTTGGAGAAGGGGAGGGGATGGGAGAGGAAGAGGGACCCATCCGCACGCGCTGTGAGAAAGAGACAGATCCAGAAGGAGTCAAAGCCTGAATAGGAACAAGGAGACATCCCCTGAGGCACAGCATCTAAGAATGCAAGGGATTGGGGGCAGCGTGGCCGACTGTCACCCTTCCACCCCATCTTCAGCTTAATTTTCTGACTTTTCATAGTCTGCAGGGTTTGTTTATTATTTAACTAACATTTAGCTTACTATATGCCATTTCTGGAAAACCCTGCTATCATCCTGATTTTACAGAAGAGGAACCAGCACAGAGACGATAAGTAACTTGCCTAGTCACATGGGGGTAAAGGGCAGAGCCAGAAATCAAACCCAAGCAGTTCAGCTCTGAAGTCGCCGCTCTTCACCTCTAAGCCAGAATCCCATTGAGAGTTTGGTAAAACAGATGGCTGGGTACCACTCCCAGATTTTCTGATTCCATAAATCTGGGGCAGGACTGGAAAGTACGTTTCTAACAAGTTCCCAAGTGCAGCTGCTGCTGCTGCTGTCACTAGTCCCCAGTCAGTCTGGGGACCAAGCTGGGCTTTAAGCTTGGGTGCCTTCCCCACCTTTTCCTGCCGTGGTCCCCAAGAGGGGCTCCAAAGACTGAACTGCTGTAATAGCTTCCACACTTGTCCCTACATCGATTGTTGCTTTTTCTAAAACATTCTCTACTCAGCAGACAGAGGGACCAATTTAAAAATAAATAAACCAGGTCATGTCTCCCCTATGTTGCAAACCCTCTAATAGCTTCTCTCTGTGTTAAGTTTTTATTCTGTGAGGTTTGCAGAGCCAGGCTCCTAGATCCAGTCACCCTGGCTGCACACCTACTGTCCTCTCTCCCCCCCTCAGGGCCTTTGGGTTTCTTCTCTCCCATTTCCTCCTAGTTTCCTCTCAAACATCCTTTGTTTAGACCTTGACTCAAACATCATTTCCTGAGGCCTCTCTAGACTTTCTAACTTGTCAAGGGTCTCTCTTAGCTCCCCTTTGCCACCACAGACATTTCCTTTGTACTATTTCTGTTAGTAATTTTGCATCTGTCTGCTTACCATCTATGAGCTCCCTAAAGCAACAGTAGGCTTTGTTTTCCAAGACACAGTGAGAGAGCCTGGAACACAGTTGGGGCTCGAAAAGTATTTATTGGATGATGCAATCTTGTGCAGAAGGGCAGTCTCACTGCCTCCATTCTGACCTGGCTCAGACCCTTACTGGGACATCTCCATAACCTCATCTACAAAGCAGGGACATGACTATGTTCCACATAGATACGTTGTAAAGCTACATAAATATATGCAAGGCTTTTACAGCAGGACCTGGACAGCAACAAGACCTGCTTGTACTTGCTGTATTGTTACCCTCATACCTATTACTGGCACATGGTAGGTGCTCATTGGTAATATTAATTGGTGCCTACTGAGTTGTGGGAGACAGCTGTGAACAACAACAGGGATGCACTCCATCCCTGACTTGCAGCCTCCATGGCTTTGCCCACTGTCTGCCAGGTCTCCCAGGGAGACTAACCCTCTCTCAGTTAAATGCACAGGAAGATCATCCTTGCTCATCTCAAAGACATTCTACTTCTCTGGGCCAGAATTTCCCTCTGTGGTTTTCTCTGTCTCCTGAGCAGCCAGTTCTCAAACTTAACCACGAAAAAACCCCCAAAACTCTGAAGAGTTTGTTTAGCATGCAGACATTCAGCCATTTAAAGAGATTTTTATATGGCAGGCCTGCAGAGAGGCCAAGAAACAGGATTTTTAATGTAAGTACTCTTATAATTCTGATGAAGGTGGATCACACACAGAACACACAGCTGTGAACAACAACAGTGATGCTGTTGTTCACACAGAGAACTTGAAAACCCTTGTGAAAGTTTCCATAAGAGTCAGGAGAGGCTAGGCACAGTGGCACATGCCTGTAATCCTAGCACTCTGGGAGGCCGAAGCAGGAGAATCCCTTGAACTCAAGAGTTTGAGACCGGCTTTAGCAAGAGAAAGATCTCATCTCTAGGCTCCACGCCTGTAGCTCAGCAGATAGGTCGCTAGCCACATACACCGGGACTGGAGTGTTTGAACCTGGCCTGGACCTGCCAAACAACAACAACTACAACAACAAAAAGCCTGGTGTTGGGCGACGCCTGTGGCTCATCGAGAAGGGTGCCAGCCCCATATACTGAAGGCGGCAGGTTCAAACCTGGCCTTAGCCGAACTGCAAAAACAGAAAAATAGTCAGGTGTTGTGGCGGACACCTATAGTCCCAGCTACTCAGGAGGCGGAGGTAAGAGAATCGCCCAAGCCCAGGAGTTAGAGTTTGCTTTGAGCTATGTGCCGCCATGGCACTCTACCGAGGGTGATAAAGTGAGACTCTGTCTCTACAAAAATAAAACAAAAAAGCCAGGTGTTGTGGTGGGTGCCTGTAGTCCCACCTACCTCCCAGCTACTTGGGAGGCTAAGGCAAGAGAATTGCTTAATGCCAAGAGTTTGAGGTTGCTGTGAGATGTGACATCATGGTACTCTACCAAGGGCAGCATAGTGAAAAAAGGAAAGGAAAGGAAAAGGAAAAGGAAAGAAAAGAAAAAAGAGTCAAGAAAAGCCTAGAGAGCAAATTGGTGATGGTATTTAATCTTGGAAATTCTATTGCCAGTACTTGATGCAACTCCATTGTCACCTCTACTGGGATGCCTCAAGCCGGTGGTCCTTCAGTGTCTCCATTATAGCATGTCACACCTCTGTTACAGGGGGTTGTCTTTTTTCTTTTCTTTTTTTTGAGATAGAGTCTCACTATGTTGCCCTTGGTAGAGTGCCGTGGCGTCTCAGCTCCCAGCAACCTCCAACTCTTGGGCTTAAGTGATTCTCTTGGCTCAGCCTCCCAAGTAGCTGGGACTACAGGCACCTGCCACAGTACCTAGCTATTTGTTTGTTGCAGTTGTCATTGTTGTTTAGCTGTCCCGGCCGGGTTTGAACCCGCCATTCTCAGTGCATGTGGCTGACGCCATAACCACTGTGCTACAGGCACCAAGCCTGTCATAGAGGTTTCTAGGATTCTGAGACTTTCTCTTCCACCAGACTGTGAAAAACATAAGCCAAAAAATGTGTCTCCCTTCCTTGTGTTTCTCTAACATGGCCTAGCACATAGTTTGGTGCACAAAAGGTCTTGGCAAAAGGGTATAGAATAGTTGAAAGTTTTGGCTTGGTGCCTGTAGCCCAGTGATTAGGGCGTCAGCCAACTTTTTTTTTTCTATCACTGTACTTGCTTTATTATTATGCATAAAATTAAATGTAGTAAGTCAAGCCTCCACTAACCAGAGTCCTCTGCTTGTGTTGGGTAGAGGAAGACAGGCAGCAGTTCATAGGGGACAAGGAATGTGTCCAAAGGGTTCTGTGCTCCCTGGCTCTCACTGGAGGACGTTGAGGAATCTGTTGTCTAAGTGCCTGGCAGGGACAAGCCTCGAGCCTCCAAGCCATGCCCCGCATGGGAGGTTACTAGGAATCTATGAACACTGTGTCCCCTTCCAGTAGCTACACACACCAAGGGACTCTGTGCCACTGTCTACCCCTCTCACATCTCTCAGGCTTCCAGGCTTTGGGACTCCCCCTCCCAGTTCTTGCCACTTTGAGGTCACCCCTTAACAGATCAGGACCTGTCTCTCCCAATGCAGCAGAAGCTCCAGAGCTCAGGGTCATCTGTCCTTTCGTTGCTAATTTTCCAGCACCAGAAACAGCACGTGGCCGGCTTGCAGAAGGCACTCAGTACATGTTTGTTGAATGAATGAGTGGGACTGGCCTCAATTTCCAGCATGGGCCACAGATTTTCCACTCCAACTGAACAGATTTCTTAGCTATCTCCAAACACAGTTGGCCTCATGGCTTCAGCTTGGAGAAGCCTCAGCCATGGGCCTTACCACCTCTGCTGGGACTGGTGGGTTCAAACCCAGCCTGGGCCTGCTAAACAATAACAACAACAACAACAGAAAAATAGCCAGGCATTGTGGCAGTTGCCTGTAGTCCCAGCTACCTATGAGGCTGAGGTAAGAGAATCACTTAAGCCCAAGCTTTTAAGGTTGCTGGGTGGCACCTGTGGCTCAGTGGATAAGGCACCAGCTCCATGTACTGTGGGTCAATGGATAGGGCATGCACCAAACCTGGCCCCGGCCAGCTAAAACAGCAATTAGAATTGCAACAAAAAATAGCCGGGAGTTGTTGTGGGCGCCTGGAGTCCCAGCTACTCAGGAGGAACAGGCGCTGACTGCCCTTCCTATTGCCTTAATCTGCAGAGTATGCCTACCGCCTGCCTGGATCTTCACAATAGCTTCCTTCCTTGCATCCACCTTAGCATCTACACAGAGCCAGTGATCTTATCTCAGGCCACTCCTCTTCTCAGAGCCCTCCAATGTCTTCCCATCTCACTAGGTTTAACAGACAAAATCCTCACAGTGAATGACAAGGTGCCCCACTTCCCACTCTGACTTCCATGTCCCAATTCTGCCCACTCCTTCTCTGCTCCAACTTCACTGTCCTCCTTGCGCCCTCCTCAGGGCCTTTTTATGTACCCTTTCCTCTGCCTGGAAAGCTCTTCTCCCAGATATCATGACGGCTCTCTGTCCCACTGCCTTTAAGTTTTTGCCCCAAAATCACTTCCTCCTGGAGGTTTTCTGCTTATGTAATTAAAATAGCAAAAACTCCCCCCGGGCAACGCCTGTGGCTCATTGAGTAGGGTGCCGGCCCCATATACTGAAGGCAGTGGGTTCAAACCCGGCCTCGGCCAAACTGCAAAATGGAAAAATAGCC
>CAUYON010010421.1:0-19690 GCA_963573935.1 Arctocebus calabarensis | reverse complement strand
GGGCACCTGTAGTCCCAGCTACTTGGGAGGCAGAGGCAAGAGACTCGCTTGAGCCCAGGAATTGGAGGTTGCTGTGAGCTGTGATGCTACGGCACTCTATCCAAGGTGACAGCTTGAGGCTCTATCTCAAAAAAATAAAGTAAAATAAAATAATTAGTTTGGCATTGTGGCAGGCTCCTGTAGTCCCAACTATGCAGGAGTATCACGTGAACTCAGGAGTTTAAGGTTTCTGTGAGCTAGGCTAAAGCCATGGCAGTATGTCCTGGGAAAACAGAGTATGACTCTTTCAAAACAAGAAAAAAATCAGTTATAATTGTTTGTTTGTATCCAAGACATAAGTTTCAGAAAATGAATTGATGGCCATCTGTATAATATATAACTTGAAACAGCCTTCCTTTTATCCTTAGCTTCTTTAAGGGAATATTATAAGGGACTTTATAAAGTATATGAGAAAATATTGGTAAAACATTAAAGAAGCAGGTGGCTCACACCTGTAATCCTAATATTCTGGGAGGCCAAGATGGGTGGATTGCTTGAGCTCAGGAGTTCAAGACCAGCCTGAGCAATAGACCTCATCTCTACTAACAAAAAAATAGAAAAAACTAGCCAGGCATAGTTGCACACACCTATAGTGCCAGTTACTTGGGAAGCTGAGGCATAAATTTGAGGTTGCTGTAAACTATGACACTGTGGCAACATAGTGAGACTCTGTCTCAAAAAAAAAAAAAAAATCAAGGGAAGGATCCTGAAAAATTCATTGGTCGTATAGATGTCTTCAGTTTTACCAGGCCCCAAACGTAAGTGTGCAAAATAAGCACAGCTTCCTCATTTCTACTCAGAGCCATAGCCTTTGAATATTTTATAAGGAAATTTGTGGGTAAATGGGTTGTCTCCAATTTTTTTTTTTTTTTTTTGAGGCAGAGTCTCACTATGTTGCCCTGGGTAGAGTGCTATAGCATCACAGCTCTCAGCAACCTCAAACTCCTGGGCTTAAGTGATTCTCTTGCCTCAGCTTCCCAAATAGCTGGGACTACAGGCACCCACCACAACTCCCAGCCATTTTTGTTGTGTTGTAGCAGGCCCTGGCTGGTGTATGTGGCCAGCAACCCACCCACTGAGCTATGGGCACCACCTGATTGTTTACAATATATTTTTTTTTTTTGCAGTTTTTCGCCGGGGGTGGGTTTGAACCCGCCACCTCTGGCATATGGGGCCAGCGCCCTACTCACTGAGCCATAGGCACCGCCCGATTGTTTATAATATTAAGCAGTAGTTCTGTCCCTATAACAGGCCTAGTGACTTAGGCCTCTCATTGGCCTTCTGTGTCTTAGTCTAAATTGGATAGCACATTTGCCTTCTCTGCTGTCCTAAGGAAATTTTTTTTTTTAATTTTTAGAGACAGTCTCACTTTGTTGCCCTCAGTAGAGTGCTATGGCATCACAGCTCATAGCAACCTCCGATTCCTGGGCTTAGGAGATTCTCTTGTCTCAGCCTCCTGAGGAGCTGGACTACAGGTGCCCACCACAACATGTGGCTATTTTTTTGTTGCAACTTGGCCAGGGCCAGGTTCGAACCCACCACCCTTGGTATATGGGGCCAGTGCCTATCCTAAGGAAATTTTATGAATAGCATCTGGGGTAAGGTAGGGTGAGAAAACAGAATGCCCAGATCCTAGATGGTTTATCCTGTTACAGAATTCCAAATGATAATTAGGGCATATTTTGAACCCTACTAGTAATTGAAATATTCCAGTGAACTCTGAGGCTTAACCCAGGTATTTCGGGGGTATGGACTTGTCATTAGACACACACTTAAGTCTTTTTTTAAGAAGGCATTAGTATTAAGTTAGGAAAGCAATAGCGGTGCAACCATCATTCTTCTACCCACAAAGATTCACCTTGAGACTGTGTCTCGATTCCACCTGCCTGAGGAGTAGAAGCATCAGCCTGTAGCAGGCTCTTGGGTAGCATAGCCCTTTAAAGAAAGATAACCATTTTCCATCTGTTCATCAGTGAACACAATTTGAAAATAATTTCCCAAACTATTTGGTTGTTCTTCACTGTTTAGTGAAATTTTTTCTGAGCCCTCCCCACCATTCCCTCAGCCAGTGTTAGATGAGATTTGGGTATGTGCAAAGACTGACTTATAAGTTGAGAGCTCTTCAGCAAGACTGATCCTTAGTTGCTCCATCTCTTTATTCTTCTGTTGCTGGAGTTGCACCCCGCTTCTTAACTGCCTCTGTCTTTCTTCCATTTCCTCCATCTGTTCCTGCATGAAATGGGCAAGTACACTTGTAACAAGCCAAACAAATCTAACATTGTCCATGATAGTATCTAAAGAACATTGTTTAATCTTCATAACGGTATTGAAGGTGGTTTTTATATTGCAGGTTAAGGAACTGATAGAAAAAGATTATATCTTCCAGGAAGAAAAAGTGACAGTACTTCTGAAAATAGTGATCTGAAAGGAGTCTTGTCTATTGACCATAGTGTACTTAACCATTTGACTGCTGAGTGCTCAAGACAAACAGTGATGAAACGGTGCCTACACATGTTAGAATGCCTGTTCACAGTCAAGAGGTTAATAGAATCCTGGGAGAGTGAACCATGTACTCAGTGCTGTTAGGATCCCTGAAGGTGGTGACCTGGCAAGTTTCATATACCTCTCCTTCCATGCACATGTTTTTCCACCAAGATAATTAGTAGTTTTTTTTGTTTTGTTTTTTTGTAGAGACAATCTAAGTTTATTGCCCTCGGTAGAGTACCATGGCGTCACAGCAACCTCCAACTCCTGGGTTTAGGCTATTCTCTTGGCCTCACCCTCCCCAGTACCTGGGACTACAGGCGCCTGCCACAACGCCCAGCTATTTTTCTGTTTTTGCAGTTCGGCAGAGGCCGGGTTTGAACCCGCCACCTTTGGTATATGGGGCCACAGCCCTACTCAATGAGTCACAGGCACCGTCCTAATTAGTAGTTTTTATAATTAAAATGTCAAACAAATTGAAAGAAACCATCTTTATGGAAGCGGTTTTTAAATATTGGCTAGAATTCTAGGAGTGTTGTACAACTAATACAAATTCATGTTTAGAACATAATTACGGCTCGGCGCCTGTGGCTCAACGGGCTAAGGCTCCAGCCACGGACACCTGAGCTGGCGGGTTCAAATCCATCCCAGGCCCGCCAAGCAACAATGACGGCTGCAACCAAAAACCATCCAGGCGTTGTGGCAGGCACCTGTAGTCCCAGCTACTTAGGAGGCGGAGGCAGGAGACTCGCTTGAGCCCAGGAATTGGAAGTTGCTGTGAGCTGTGATGCTACAGCACTCTATCCAGGGTGACTGCTTGAGGCTCTGTCTCAAAACAAAAAACAAAAAAACAATTAGGTGAAGGCTATGTTAACCAGTTTGATGAAAAAATTTCAAATTGCATATAACACCAGCACATTGTACCCCAAGATTGCATTAATGTACACAGCTGTGATTTAATAAAAACAAAACAAAACATAATTAGATGGTTAATTTGCAAGATAAAACAGTTTTGTATCTGAAGTTCCTTGAAGTCAGAGATACTTCTGCTTAGGACTTACCTTGAAGATGATGACTATCATAGTTAATTTCCTGCCTGCATTTTTGTAAAAAAAAAAATTTTTTTGAGACAAAGTTTCACTTTGTTGCCCTCACTAGAGAGCTGTGGCATCATAGCTTACAGCAACCTCAAACTCTTGGGCTTAAGTAATTCTCTTGTTTCAGCCTCCCGTCACAACATTCTGCTATCTTTTTGGAGATGGGGGTCTTGGTCTGGCTCAGGCTGGTCTCGAACCTGTAAGCTCAGGCAATCCACCTGCCTCAGCCTTCCAAGTAACCAGGACTACAGGTGCCTACCATAATGCCCAGCTATTTTTTGTTGCAGTTGTCATTGTCGTTTAGCAGTCCCAGGCTGGGCTCGAACCTGCCTGCATTGGTGTATGTGGCTGCTGCCATACCCACTGAGCTATGGGCACCTCCCTGTTCAAAGTTTTGCTCAAGGGCAGCGCCTGTGGCTCATCAAGTACAGCGCTGGCCCCATATACCGAAGGTGGCGGGTTCAAACCCAGCCTCGGCCGAACTGCAAAACAGAAAAATTGCTGGGTGTTGTGGTGGGTGCCTGTACTCTCAGCTACTCGGGAGGCAAGAGAATTGCCTAAGCCCAGGAGTTGGAAGTTGGCTGTGAGCTGTGTGACGCCACGGCACTCTACCGAGGGCAATAAAGTAAGACTCTGTCTCTACAAAAAAAAAAAAAAAAGTTTTTGGCGGTGCCTGTGGCTCAGTTAGTAGGGCGCCGGCCCCGTATACCAAGGGTGGTGGGTTCAAACCCAGCCCTGGCCGAACTGCAACAAAAAAATAGCCGGGCGTTGTGGCGGGCGCCTTTAGTCCCAGTTACTTGGGAGGCTGAGACAAGAGAATCGCCTAAGCCTAGGAGCTGGAGGTTGCTGTGAGCCATGAAGCCATGGCACTCTACCAAGGGCGACAAAGTGAGACTGTCTCTAAAAAACAAACAGACCACTTAAAAAAAACAAACAGAATTCTGAGAAGTGCTCCCAGAACTGATAAAATTTGATAAATTCTGGCTTAGAGCAATGGTGAGGGAGGAGGATTCAGGATTTGGCTGAATAGCTGGAAGCGGTCAGCCACCAGACTGCCGGTGGGGTGGGGGGTAGAGCACATCCCTTTGTCCTAAACACTAAAGGTGGAATGTGGACTTGATCCACAGGACCCATTCAGGTGCCTGCGGAGTGTCTTGTTACCCTTCCTGCCAGACACAAGTTTTACCAGTTACTGAACACTGAGCTAAATAGCATCTCCTGAATGAATGAACTGGAACCAGTGAAGGCTGTTGTGAGTGTGGCAGGCGTGTGCTCTCTGGCTGTTATCTTGCTTGCCCATAGGTGGTTGTGTGGCGGGTGTGTGCTCTCTGGCTATTGTCTCGCTTGTCATCACGTTTTTATGCATGTGCATGGTTGTGAGAATATTGTGGGTGTTTCCAGATGTAATCAGGGAGGATGGTTCAAGTACTGATGGTCCTTGCCCCAACTTTTCCCTTTGTATCTTCACAGTGGGTCTAGTTAGGGGGACAAGCTTATGAGAAGGCCTCTTCTGGATTTATGTAATGAGACTTCCCTCAGTGTAGGCCTGTCTGAATTGTAGGAGACACAGCGCCCAAAGGGTTTCCTGTATGTTTAGAAAGAGCCCCAGAAGGTTGATTTCAGAAATATTTTCCCCCAAAGAAGTTACAGAAAATTGATAGCTAAAACTCAGCAAAAACATACTCATTTTAATTTCAATGTTTTACTTTCATATCATAACCTCTCCAGGATGGTAATAACTGAAAATTCTTGCCACTTGACTGATGGCTGTTTATTGGCTTACATAAATCCAATTGCTTTTCTGTTGTAAGGTTGGGTTAGAAAGCTCTTACTAAGTGTCCACAGAGGCTGGAAAAGTTTGTTAAATGTAAATTTAACATCCTCCCCCATAAATCTTATTTATAACCCTGGGGGAAATACAGGCTTAACAACCCAAACCATTCCATTTTCTCGTAGGTTTCCTAGTATCATTTTTATGCCTTTTATGGAATTTTTATATTAATATCAATTCATCGTTGTTTTTTTTTCCTTTCTTAAACTTTCCCAGGAATGAAGACTCATTTGTCTACTTCAACTGACTGAACATAATTATGGTTTGAATGGAGCTCATTTTAACCTTTGAGAATCTCAAATCTTGTCTCTGTAAAGTTCAAAAGAGCTTGCTGGTACCAGGTGGCATTTAGAAAGTGAAGTCTTTTCTCAGTCAGTGAAATATATAGGTTCCTCCTACTTTGGTGTGAATGTGAGTTTTTAAAGATACCACAGCGCAAAAGGACTGCCAGGGTGAAAAGCCAAGAGTATAATGCTTTCTTCAGATGAGTTAGCAAATCTCTAAAGAGGGATTTGTCTTAAGAACCCATTGCGTAAATTCAGCACAGTGGCAATCACATCCTAAGACACTGAACTGTCTTAAAAGGGAGAGAAAAATGATCCTCTAGCCGGTTGCATTTGTAACCTGTTTGCCCAGCAGATGACTGGGTAAGATTCAGCACCCCTGGTTTGCAGCATGTGACAGTGAGCACGAGTTTCTGCACGCATGCGTAGAACATCATAACCTGTGTTCTTGTCCACCTGAAGAGAACCTCCAAATCTCATTGCTGAGTGGTGTACTGTTTTGTGCAGAGTGAACAAATTGGACAGCAACATTCATTTATTCCTTTATTTGTCCCCTAGCACAGGTGGGCTGACCAGCAACTTTTACTGGTTAAAAGTTTGTATCGTAGACATTGAAAATGTATTTAAATCATAGGCATCCACGGCCAGAGGACATTTTAGTAGGAAAAATGATCTAATACACTTCAAAAAGTATTTTAAAATGTTATCTATTCTAAAGTCTATTTGTGATCAAAACTTCATGAAATCAGACACAGCTGCCTCATTCCTCTTTCTGGCACTCTTTGTCCTCCTTCTGCTGACAGCCTGGCTCTCCATCCTGCTCCTCTTCCTTATTTTTTCCTCACTACTCCCTCTTCTCAAAGACCTAGGGTAGAAGAAATCTAATGCATTTGGATCAAAAGTTCATAACAAGTGTCACCATGTGTTATAAATAAATGAGTGTGCCCTAATTTCAGGCAAAGTGTGTTGGGAAAAAATGGTTTCATAAATACAAATCAATATCATCGTGACAAATCGATGTGGCAAAACGAGTCTTTCATACAGAGGAACGTGGCCTGCTTTTCTTTTCCCCGGGGGTAATGAAGTGAAAATTGGTATTTGTTTCCTTAGGTATATTTCTTTTCCCTTGGCACATTTACAGCACCATGAAATTATGCTTATTTAATTTGTTTTCATTTTTTGTGGAAGCCTGGGTGGTATTTTTGACAAGGCTTTCCAATCTGGCATTTGTGGAATCTAATCTTGTCTTGCACCATTTTTCTATTTCTGTGTGACCTTCAGGGAATCACTGTGCCATGATTTCCTCATCTGTAAAATGGGCATCCTGACGCTGTCTCCCTGGGCTGGAGACACATCTGTAAAGGGCTGTCGGTTTGTGTCCAACTGCAGTTCTGTTTGTATGCCTTAATTTTTTGTATCTAAGAAGTGTTCATTTCTATTTGTAATTCTTTTGTCTTACAACATCAAACCCTTTTGGACAATGGTGTAAAATTTCTAAGTTTAAGACAAATGAAATATTTCCATGTTCTGATTTCATTTTCTGGAAGATGAGGTGGGTTGGAATATAAGATTTTCTTTGTGGCAATTGTGAATTGAGCTGCGGTTCTGCTGCAGATGTCCTTGTGGTGAAATGATTTCTATTCTTCTGGGTAGATACCTAGTAATGGGATTGCAGGATCAAAGGGAAGGTTGACTTTTAGTTCCAAGTGGAGGAAGCAACCCAAACGCCCATCAACCTATGAATGGATTAACAAATGGTGACATGTACCCCGTGGAGTACTGTTCACGTACTAGAAAAGATAGACTTGATTTCTTTTGTGTTTACCTGGATGATGTTGAAACATTCTTTAAGTAAAGTGCAAGAATGGAAAATAGTACAATGTATTCAATACCAATATGAAACTAATGTCCAAACAAGCACATACCTACACAAAAGATAAAACACAAATATAGTTGGTAAGGGGGAGGGGAGAGGAGAAGGAAGGGAGGGCGATTGGCAGGATCTCACCTGCTATGCATGGTGTGAGGGTGCTGAGTACCCCCCCGGGTGAAGGGCTCAACTACAACTTGACCTTTACCGTAGAGCAGTGGTTCTCAACCTATGGGTTGTGACCCCTTTGGGGGTCTCCTGCATATCAGATACATTACGATATCTCCTGCATTACGATTCATAACAATAGCAAAATTACAGTTATGAAGTAGCAACGAAAATAATTTTATGGTTTGGGGTCACCACAACATGAAGAACTGTATTAAAGTGTCACGACATTAGGAAGTTTGAGAACCACTGCCTTAAACAATGTAGCCTAAACATGTACCCTCCTATTAATTTGAAATAAACTGCTTTAGTGGTTTAATATGTGATCAATTTTATTAATGATTCATGCAAACTGAAGAAAAAAACATTTTTTTAATCGGCAGGTTATAAAGGTTTCAATGGACATCCGCTTAATCACGCCTCTTAGTAAATTTTTGAGATCCTCTGATTGAGCTGTCTGCATGTAGTGGGTTTTACTGCTTTGTCCCCAAATAACACAATAATAGCAATGAGCTTACCCTTTGAGTGTTGAGTTAAATATTGACATATATTGATCAGAGCTTAGATGTGGATGTTTCTTATTGTCTAAAATCAGAATTGTTTCTGGGCCAGCAAGATTTGACCAGAAGCTGATTGAATTAGAAGAGCTAAGAGCACAGCCGAGTATCAGTCGCATAGCCATTGGAGGTCGAGAAGCCCCAGACGCACTTTTCAATGGACCTAAAGCATTTGGAGTCATTAGTTATGACTGTATGTTTTTAGAGATGGATATATTTTAAGCTGATACCATTAAAGTTTTCATTTGTTCATGTCTTTCTCCTTGTTTAGATTCCTCATTCACTCAAGTTTTCTGAGTTGTGATATAGCTTTCCATGTAGACCTGTGTACAAGAAGTCTGGTGGATTTTGCATGATATGGTGCTTGGGGTGGTTATCTAGCATGGTAAATTAATTAGCGTTGGAACTATTTCAGTTAACAAGAATACATCTGTAGGGTAATTTTTTAAAAGACTGGTAAGTGGATTGTGTATTTTCAGAGATTTTGCTCAGTGAAGAAGAATTTTTGGTGACCATTTCTTTGATTGTTCTTCCACATCGTCTCTGGCGCTCCTGAAATTCAGATTGCTTGTACTTTCTTTTAATACCATCTCTTCATTTTTAATCTTCACGTTTATCTGTTTAAGGCTTGGGAGACGTTTCTTGAGTTTCTATGTCACTGATCTGATTTCTTCCAAAATCCTGCCTGCCGCCGGCTGCCTGCCTGCCTGCCTTTGGTCTCTGCAGCTGGGGTCTCCATCTTTCCCTCTCTCAGCTGCTTTTTGCGACCACTACTCTCAATTCCGAGATGCAGTTTCCTTTTGAGATCAACTGACAGTAAATTTACAATAAGTGCTCCCATCTCTTGTTGTCTGTTTTCTATGTTTTGCTTCTCTAAAATTTTGTTTGTATACAGGGGCATACCTTTACTTGTCAAAGACTGGAAATGACGGTGTGTTCTTCTGGAGATGGTATTGAAAGCTGTTCATGTTGCTCAGTCTTAATGAAGGAGGAAGGGGAAATTTCAGAGTCACAGCTTGGCCATGGGTGACCAGAACCAAAGGGAGTACCCAAGGCTGCTCCGACTCTTTCCAGGTTCTTGCTGTGTTTAGTAGCTGTGCAGGAGTTAGTGTCACTCCTTCCTCTACGCTTGGTCTGGTTCTTCTAATCAGCAGCCAGCCAGGGCGATGCTCCAGCCTTCATGCCTGCAGAAAGCTGGGCTTTGTCTACTGGTGGTGCTGATGAGCTGGCCTGCTCAGAGACCCTCTGCTGCTGCTGTGCCCCCCAGATGCACCTGGGAAGGTCCCATCCGCCCCTGGCCGCTTGCCCTGTGCCCTCTGCTGTTATCTAATGGCCACTAGAAGACATTCCCTCATGTCCACAGCCTTCCCAGGTTGCGCTCTTCCTTCACGCTGACAATGTCCTCACCAGGATGTGCCTTCCTCTGTCTGACCCATCTGCTTTATATCTAGCAAGAAAAACTCTTTAACTTTTTTGGTATAAAAATAGAAGCAGATTATTCTTATTAAAAATGTAGTTTTTGGTTATTACAGTGGATTTTTGAATGTAGGGGATGTAATTTCATGTGTTTAAGATCCTTGAGAAGCACATGTATTTTTGGGGGGGCATCTGAACTTATTCATTATCATTAAAAATAAGTAAAAATTGTATGTATTTAAGTTGTATAACATGTATTGGTATAAATGTACATAGTGAAATGATTTACTGCAGTCCAGCAAATTTAACTTATCTGTTTCCTCAGTTACCTTTTTTGTGTGCTGACAGCACCCAAAGTCCACTCTCAGCAGATTCCCGTATACACTACTGTGTTGGCACCTGCAGTCTTCA
This sequence comes from Arctocebus calabarensis, assembly GCA_963573935.1. Lineage (NCBI taxonomy): Eukaryota > Metazoa > Chordata > Mammalia > Primates > Lorisidae > Arctocebus > Arctocebus calabarensis. The sequence goes on along the minus strand of CAUYON010010421.1, from coordinate 9,533 downwards.
CGCTATCTATGAGGTCTCCAGACTTGTTCCTCCCATGTTCGTTCTTATAAACTTAGATACCCTTTGGCAAATGTGTCTCCATCTCCCCCACCTCTCTGCTCCTGGTACCCACATACGTTTTAAAAATAATCCATGAAATGTTAAATTTTGCTTGGTATGGTGGGTGCCAGGTGTTGTTACCATCAGTGAGTGATTATCCACCCTAAGAAAGATCGAGGATTTACAGCCTCTGAGAAATCCAATTTCTGCCCTGGCCCAGACTGACTCCCTGCTGTGATCCCCAGCCCAGAAGTCTTAGAGCGGGAGCAGAATCCCTCTCACCCCTCTGAGATGCCGAGGATGCCAGGGAGTCTGCCCGGAATCCTAATGGCTCCATGTGGACTTGGCTCCTTGTGGACTCAGTCATTTTGTAAATAGTGTCTGAGGCATACAGGGTTGAGTTAAGGCTTCTTTCTAAGAAAGAAAGGTGTTTCTAAGAAAGGAAGGTAAAATACTCACAAGAAGTATCTGGGGCTTCACTCAGTGGTCCTCCTGTAACTTGGTGTGTTTGTGTTTACAGTGGGGATAGGTCATGTTGTAAGTAAGCACCAGCTGCTTGTGAGATGTAGTGATGAACTTGTACCATATTCAGCGAGTACACAAATACAAATTCTATGTGGGTAGTAAATTGCTCCCAAGCTGACTGACCTTAGCCACAGAGAGAAAACTTGTCAGCATTGTATTTATGTAGTAGGTCACAGTGGTGATTAATGAACTCAGATTCCAGAAGTAAATGGTAGAGGAATCAGTTCCCTGTGGCCAGTTAATAACCAGGTCTGCTACCACAGTAAGCCTCTGGGGACAATGGTGACTCTTCCCTTTCACCTTCATCCCCAAATCTCTAGCACGTTTATAACGCTGTGATGATGAGCAAACATAAAATGACTTTGCTTTGCTTCAGAAAGACATTGGGTAGAGGCAGACTCAGCCTGTACTTGCTGTCCCGGCTTCCAATTAGCTGGAGCAAATTTGAACCAGAACAGAAAATGGAATCTGTAGACTGGGCCCTGTCTAACCAAGGAAGATTGAGGACTCCAGGAGCTGAAGAGGTAGAAGAGTCTTCAATTATGATGCTAACATGTATAAACAACCTGTTCCTTTTTCTTGGGAGAAGTTGATCTGTGATTTCCCTGTGCTGTAGCCCACGTGGTACCTGGGCTGGAGGACCTTTCCTAGAAGACAGCAGGGAAGGGGTACTGTTTGATGTGCTGTGACAGACTCCATCATGCCCCGTGTTAAGGGTTAGAGCCAGAGTTGAGCTTGCTAATGTTTTTCCTGCATTGGCATGGGTGCCTAAGATGCTGTGAGAGTGTGGGTGCACTTGTGTGTGTGTGCATGTTGTATTTGGTGGGGTGTTGGGCAGAATGATGGGGAACACATCCTCCCTTTGACTCTTTTACCCCACTGTCGGCTGGAATGGAGTTCATGTAGGTTTGGCAATACGTAAACACTCTTTGATACCTCTTATAACAAATCATATGTTTAGAAATATGCAAATTCTAACTTAATGTTTCCGCCTCTTTTTGTTCCTTTTCCCACCATTTTTCCCTGGTTTTCTCTTGCCCCAGACTGCATTCAGGTGGATGTCTTTCATGGGTGCCTTTCCCCATCATTTCATTCCACCCTTGGTTGCCAAATCCATCTTCGTAATGCTCAACTCAAATGTCTTTCCCATTTCCAAATTCCCTCTTTTTCCCCATTGCCTAACAAATAACTTCCAAAATGATTCTTAAAGCATACATGTGCCTGTCTTCCAACTCCCATCACTCCACTCCTGGCAGGAAAGCCTTCTCTTTCTGAGTCCCTTGCCAGAACTTGAGCATCTCATCAGGCCATCACTGTGCCTCGGATCTTTGTTCTGTGATCACATTTCTGTGTATCCTCCTCCCTGTGGGCCGATTCCTCTTGGTACTGAAGGTCCCTACCTCCCCACCCCCTTTTGAAATCTTCTCACTTCTTGCCCTCATAAAAATTCACCTCTTTCCTAGCAGTGCTGCATTGTCTCATCTTTGCTTTCTCATCCCTGGTTCAAGGAAGGAGAGAGACATTTTCGTTGTCATCTTTATAGCTATGTGGGCTACAGGGGACCATTGATGTAACAAACATCCCTGTCCATGTTACTGAGTACAAATGTTTCTCTTCTTGGACAAAAAAGAGAATAACCCTTTTGAAAAGGGAATTTGACCAAAAATATTAGAAAGGTTAACATTGCTGTACCACCTTCCCTGAAGGGTCTCTTAAGGGCCACATAAAGAAGTATTGTATAGTATGTGGCTGTGAGCGTCTTGTAGCCAAGGTGTGGGACAGCCGTATCCCCCTGTTCCTTGCACTCTGTGTCTTCATCCTGATGGGAAATCAATCCCGCTGTGCCTCTGACATTTCTTGCTGGGTTTTATTCTCTCATTCTTAGCCTACTTCCCACATTTAGTTTGGTGAATGGTGTTGTGATAGTATCTTAAATCTAGGTAGCCTTCTCGCTTTTACGTTCTGTTTTATGAATTACTTTTATAGTGCTTTGTGAATATCCACATTTAACGACCTGTCCCTTCACATTTACTCGGTTATTCTTTTAGCTACTAAAATATTGTATTATTTTCTAGCACTTAATGTCTGCCTGAGCTGAATTCAGTTGTATAGAGCAGTTCTAAATCTCTAAAGGCTCAGAGCAATTTTCAGAGGCAGGAATTTGGTTTAAGAACATTGTTTTCTTGAACGTAACTATAAGAAAAACCTAGTCCTAGCTCGTCTGTGTTTAAAATCCCTCTTTAAGCAGCAGCCACTCCCTGAATCCTGCTGTTAATGCTACTACAGCATCGAAGTCTTTCCCACAGGTCAGGATGCTTGGATTGCTGTGTCCAGCCCTCCTGAATGACTTCTTTGCATAGCTTTTCATTATACCTGTTTACTAATTTATATGCAGATTGCATGAATGTAACATAGAAGCCCACACTATTACCAGGAGCAGGAAACCAAACTTACACTAAACAACCCCCATGACCCTCCTTAATATAACTTTTAGTAATTTCTGTTGTGGGTTATCAGAAATATTTGTCACATGTGAAGTCTCTTCCCCAGGGAGGAGAGCCTTGTTAGGGAGAATGAGATTTCTTTTTAGTTTTTTGCAGTTTTTGGCCAAGGTTGGGTTTGAACCCGCCACCTCCAGCATATGGGACCAGCACCCTTACTCCTTTGAGCCACAGGTGCTGCCCGAGAGTGAGAGCTCCATGTTTTTGTCCCATGTAGATGATTCTGCATAAACAACTTTGTGTTACTGAAATTGACATAGAATTTTAGGAATTTTGGCACCATGATCTTTGAAAAATGCTCACTGTGCTTTTTCAAATGTATGATTTCTGCACTTAACTTTGATTCTATAACAAGTCATTAAAAAACACAAACATCGGGGCGGTGCCTGTGGCTCAAAGGAGTAGGGCTCCAGCCCCATATGCCAGAGGTGATGGGTTCAAACCCAGCCACAGCCAAAAATTGCAAAACAAATAAACAAAAAACCCCACAAACATCTGGCCATGATGGCTCAGTGGCTCATACCTGAAACCCCAGCTCTTTGGGAGGCTAAGGTGGGAAGATTAGGAATTCAAGACCAGCCTGGACAATATATTGAGACCCCTTTTTTAAAAAAATTAAAAAATCAAGTCAGTGTATTCCTTTTTTGTCTCTTCTTGGAATAATAATAATCATTAGCTAATGCAAAGCCAACTACTTTAGATATTACTAATGGAACTTTTAAAATATGCTTACTGATTAGGGCTTTTTATTATTTTGTAATTTATCATGAAGCACTTATCAATATTCCTTCTTTTGGGGGGCAAATCTTTTATTATATGGAAACCTCAGTATAGCTTAATAAATTTGCAGCCTTGACTAATGGATTTTCAATGTTTTATGAACTCCCAGGTTGGCTAAAACTACTAATACCAATTGACACATCTATGTGGACACTATTTATTTGGTGATTTAATACTCTTGGGAGGTTTTTGGGGATAGTTTTCATTCTTGTGGTTGTCATTGGCAGAGAAAATGAAAATTAATGCAAAACCACATTATATACGAAGGAGAATAATACTTTTTGAGAAAATTTGCTCATGTCGTCTTTTCTAATATGGCATTGTTGGGGATAGCTCTGACTCATTGCATCCCTGAGATAGAAATGTTTGATCCTAGGTATTCACAGTAGAGTCCATGAGTGCAACTTCACCGTTTAGCAGCGTTCTTTATAATGTCTGTGGTGGATGGTGAAATGTTAAAGAACTGTGTGAGATGCATCATGCCATGTTACAAATTAGCTGTGGTGAAGGTCTTCAAATGTGGTTGGAATCACCTGCAGAGCTTGGAAAAATGCTCATGCTCAGTTCCTAACTTCAGAAATTCTTACTTAATTTTTCTAGAAACTAAACTTCTGATACCCAAGCATCAGTATTTCTTAAATGTTCCCCTGTATAGTTCTAGCACAGCCAAGGTTGAGGTCTGCTTACATCAAGACTCAAGTACCTAGAATCTTCAGATTAAATCTCAAAAGCTTTAACAGGAGTGATTTTTCTAGGGAGTCTTTTTTGGGATGAATTCATTTTAAATTGAGAAAAGATTTAGTGAGAATACCAATAGAAAATCTTGGTCTTGGCTACTTCTATGAATAAGTAGAAAATGATAAACACTGCATGAAACTATATTAAACTACATTATGCTAGTGTATACTTTCAGCTGAAATAATCATACCAACTTTAGAAATTTTGTATCTAAAACAATTATGGACTCGGAAGGCATAAGTAGCTATTATTAAACTAACAGCAAATGTTTATCCTTAAAATATGTAGGTTGCAAAACCTTTTAAGCGTCTAAAAAGTTTACTACTTTTGGTGACAAAGATTTTATTTGCATCTAAATCCCAGGGTTAATGCAAAGAGTTGGAGATATATTATTTCTTGACAATTTCACAGTTATCCACATCAGTTATTACTAGATAAATCAAACCTGTTTTCTGATTTAGCAGTAGGAAAAATCTGAGAAAAGTCATTTAAAAATATATTTTCTAGAAGTAAAACATTTCTCTGAAATATATACCATATAGTAAAGTTATTTGTGTCCATACTGACTATAATATTAGAAATACAGATATTAGAATTAATGAGTCAAAATTTAGTGACTGGTGATTTTAAGGAAAATAGCAATGCCTCTTCATGGGGACCTGAAGTTTTATGTAAAAATGAAAAACCTATTTGGGAGTTATGAATTATTGTAGCCTTCTGTTAAATCAGTCTTGACAACTGTTAAAAGACATTATCGTTCCAAATAGGGCTGCATTTCACTGCCTATCAAATATAATCAACATACATAATTTTAAGAAAGTGTGACCAGTTCTTTGGATTTCTGTGGCTTTAGTCCCTTCATAGAAATCCAACAGCAACTGTCTACAGGGAAGAATACCTTTTCCATAGTACATAACTGGAGAATGAGCTAGGACACCCCCTGGGACCATGGAACTGAGAAAAGCCACAGTTGAACTGTGTGAGAGGAACTATTCTCCTTGACCTTTTTACCATGCCACGCCTCTCCTAAGCCAGCACCCCAGCACACAAGGAGAATTCCCTTATAACCATGCTTTCTGCACTGGAAAAAGAGAGTTGGAGACATATACTCAGTTTCTGTACCATAAGATCCTTTGCAGGAACCTTACGTTTCACTCTATAGTAAATGCTTGGAATAAATGTTAGGAATAAAATCAGCTGCCTTATTCTGCTGGGTCAGTTAGGAACAATGAATTGGGGGGCGGGGAGGGTCACTGGGAGCAGTGCACAGATCTGGGTAGTTGCCCTGCAACTTGGCCAATGGATGTGCCAACCTAGAGAGAATAGCCAGCAGCATCATACTATTGGCAACATAGGCCATGAGTTTTCCAAGCTTAAATTTTTAGCAAGCTTCTCCATACAACTCAAGTGTTCTTGTCAAGTCTTCTCCAGGTCAAGATATAATTGTGGGTTAGCAATTATCTGCTGTGGGGGTTGGGTGGGGTGGGTGCTCCTGGAACCAAGGAAGCCTAGTGATGGAGAGAGAGAGGTGAGATTGCCTAGTGATGGGGAGAGAAGTGATCCTAAGTAAACCCTGGTGTTTTCTGTAGGTCTTCCCCAGACTGAAGGGAAGCAACTGCAGGACTGTGGTGACTGAGAGGGCCATCCACTCAGGCTGTGTTTCTCTCATTAATTCTCCCCAAGCCAGCAGGCAGTTTCAGGTTAGCCTTCCCCATGGAAGGAGCATCTGGCTTCCCCCAGCCCTAGCCATAGGGCAGTGACTTGGGCAATTCTCAGAGCTCTGCTTACAAGTACCACAGACTAGGAGGCAAGCCCAGCTCACACAAATCTGTGTGGCCTAGGCGCTGCCTCTGCCCATCCTATGTGGCCAAGCAGCAACCTGAGAGATTTCCCCCAGCTTTGGAACTCATCGCAGGGCTATGCCTAACTACAGATTCCAAACAGCACCACTCAGCTAGGGAAGACAACCTACAGGTCTGCCTGACCAAAGATTATTGCAAAACCCAGCCAGTAGCCCCCTCTATTGGCATAGTCCAGTTTAGCAGTCTTGTTGGACTAGAGAGCACATCCAGCAATGCCGTTCAACCTCAGAGCACAGGAAGAAACAAGGTCTGCCTGCCCAGTGTTGCTGTCAGCCACCCATCCAGAATCTCAGGCAAAACTAAACAGTAAAAGTCTGTAACCATAACACATACCTGCAAAGGCCAGAGGACAGGGCCATACTTTCAGGTTCAGAGGCATCAATGTGAGGACACAGACTATGAAAAATCAAGAATACCACCAAAAACTAATGAAGCTCAAGAAGTTGACACAAAAGACACGGAGATCTAGGATATAATTAAAGTAGTTTAGGGGACTACAAGAAAGCATGGATAAGAAATTAAATGAAATTTGCAAAACAATTTGAGTAAATGAGAAATTTCTTAAAGTAATACAAATAACAACAACAAAAAAAAACAAAGGAAATGCTAGAGATAAAGAATATAACAGAATGGGAACACTCAATAGCTTCAAAGCAGAATTAATCAAATAGAAGAAAAATATCAGCAAGTTTAGAGACAGGATATTTGAAAGTATCCAGAAGAACCAAAGAAAATGAAAATAAGTGAAGAAAGGCCTATGAGAATTATCAGACACTATTAAGCAAACCTTTGAATAATAAGAATTGTCAAAAGATAAGAGAAAAGGGCAGAGAAAACAACCATGGAAATAGTAGCTGAAAAATCCACCAATCTTGGTGCGAGATGACATTGACCAGGTATAGGAAGCTCAGTGGTCGCTAATCTAGAAAAGTTTGCCATTACTACATCATAATCATATTAATATCAAAAATCAAAGACAGTTATTGAAAGCAACAAATCTGTTCAAGGATGCCTCATCCTGGTTTTCTATGGGTTTCTTACAACACTGCAAGTCCTGGGACAGAGATGATATGTTCAAAGAGCTGGGGCTGGTGGGTAGGTGGGTTGTAATCAAGAATACTTGACTTGGGAAAACTAATATAGAAAAGAGGGAAAAATGAAAACTTTTCCATACAAACAAAACCTAAAGACATTTATCAACACTATTTTACAGGAATTACTATAGAGTTCAAGCAGAGAGGCTGTTAATAACATAAAAAATAAAGTAAAACACTCAATTATATAAGTAATACATACCTACAGTAAATAGTTAGACACAAATTACAAACACATGTAAATATTCATATTAAAGATAAGTGAAGGCCCTGTGTTTGTGTGTATGTCGACAGCCCAGTTAGAGAAGTAGGAGGTTCCAAAGCTGGGAAGAGGTGTTCCTCACAACCTCCAAAGAATTTTACCATAAAGGAGAGGGAAAGACTCATGGTGCAGTGCAGTAGTGGCAGCGGTGGGAACAATAGGTTCACACCCCTGGTGATATTTTGGAGAAAGACTTCCCACCTCTGTTAGCAAGCAGAGGGAACCGGGCCTCTGCTCTAGTGGCAGCCTAGGGCAGAACAGATCTGGGATGGAAACTCAGGCCCCATGAGCAAAGGTATGTCTGAGGCAGTACCTGTCCTGGTGGGGTGAAGTGGGTACTGAGAATAGAATCTGCATGTGGTCAGAGGCAGCTTACTCGCTGGGTGGGGCTGAGTCAGAATTGCTGCTTTTGTGAGTCCAATACACAACTGGTCCCCAGGGGAGCATAGCTGGGACAAAAGCAGGTGTGACAGCAGCATTAGCCCAGGGAAAGGCAGGAACTGAGAGCTATTTATGAACTCTAACCGCCCCCGCCCCTAAACAGAGTGCAGTGGAGACAGACGCTAGCTCCGTGAGAATTGGTGCAGTGGCAGTGGCACAGGGCAGGGATGAGTCCCAGTTTCTGTGAACTCAAACAGCACCTGGACTGCAGGGGAATATAGCCAGGACAGAAATGCAAATTCTGTGAGAATATAATTGGCAGCAACATCAATTGGGGGCAGGGCTGGAACTGAGTGAAACGTCCCAGTCTCCATTAAGCACTTGAGGTTTTCAGGTTTCAGCTCCCCCTGCCAGCTGGTGACAGAGTGCGGTGGCCTGGCTGAGGAGATATGCCCTGTGACTCATGCAGGTGCAAAACTCTGGTGTATCTGCTCATAAAGTCCTGTGGGGTTACTGGGCATGACAGGTGCAAAGTGAGGAAGGAGACATCAACCTTCCTGGACTAATTAATTTGCTGTGTGGGCCCTTCTGACTCAATGGAGCACCGGAGCGAGTCTTTCTTGTGCTGCTAGCAGACCTCTGCTATCTAGTTGCTGGAGACTTGAGACTGAGTGCTGACTGGGACAATCACCCAAGGACCATCCAAGGTGGTACCCTGGTTGTGTTTTTGTGGGAAGGTCTGATTTTCCTTTTCCAGTTGTTGCCCGTGGAGGGTGGGGTGTCTTAGTCCTTTGTATTTCTCCACAGCTGAGACTTCAACCCAGAGTTACTGATTCAATAGGATTGGACAGAAACAAGCTGAAAACAAGACATAGCCACTTAGCCCCACCACACCAAGCAGGTCCCCAGAGTCTCAGGCCATAGTACTATACAGGTCCTTCACAAAGCTGTAGGGGAAAACCTGCAGTCACCAGTCACAGCTCTTGGAGCTCCAGGAGCCCCCAATCCAATTTTACCATATCTGCTCATCTAGCCAAATAGTGAAAAATAATCATAGGGAAGAATCAGTGGAAAAACTCAGGCAACATGAATAATCCGAATAGATCAATTCCCCCAAGGAACAACAAGGCAGACACACTAGAAGATCCCATTTATAAACAAATGGCTGAGATGTCAGAAATTAAGAATTTGGATTGCAAATAAGATTAATAGAATGGAGGTAAAGTTGGAATTAGAAATTCAAGGAGCATTTCAAAAGTTGTCTCAAGAATTCAATGAATTCAAAGACAAAATTACCAAAGATTTTGACACATTGAGGCAAGAACTTGCAGCCCTCAAAGATCTGAGAAAT